>MU224896.1:3281289-3294846 GCA_018584345.1 Thuja plicata
GGAACAAGCAGAACAAGAGTCCCATTGAAGATCATACAATTGCTTAGGCCCTACGATTATACAAATAATTGGCCTGGAAAACATAATTGGGGTGATTTATTCTTGGAGGATAATTATACCATTATCAGGGTATATGGGTGTATTCACCCACCTCGTTTATTACCGTATCATGTGCCTACAAGAGTGGCTGCAATAGAATTCATATGGCAGTTATTGTTAACAGATAATGAGCACTTTGCACCTCAAAAAAAGGGGCCTATAACCCCTAGGCAGTTCAAAATTTCCAACTTTACAATTGGCAAGAATGTCATTCATGAAGTGGGTCAATGGTTGGAAAATTATAGAATGGGGGCAGCCCCTTATAGATACATTGATCCAGAGGGCTTCATGGCAGGGGTTAGGAAACTATATACTCCTACCATCCCTAATACCAATATTCACTGTGAGTGCATAAAAGAAGATGCAACAAGGAACATTTTGGATGAAGATGACATCCACACATGAAGACTGAGGATCCAGGAGTTGGTAAAGCTGGAGAAATAGATAAAAAGAAATGGGTTGTCCTTTGGGGGTTTTTACCCTGACCTCCCATATTTTGATAGAATCAAGGCCATGATAGATAACTATTATGTGCTTGTAGAGAAACTGGATACATTCCAAGACAAAAAAGGTGCTCAGACACATGAACACTCAGAATCAGAGTATGATAGTGGCAGTGACAATGATTATGCACGTCCTCCCATGTATCCTTCACCACAACAAGCCTCAGAGCAAGAAATGGCTGAGATCCCACAGTTGCAGGGAGCAAAGGGTCACATTATACATTTTACAGTTGCTACCCAGCCTGATGATGTAGAGGAGCCTCCTACAAAGAGGTAGAAATTGGAATTAGGGCAGCCTTCAATGGAGGGCCAAAGTAAGAAAAAAGACAAGGCTAAGGCCTTAGTACCTGGCACTAGGTTATTTGACCATAACCTAAGGAAAGCAATCAGGCAAGGCAAGAAGCAACGGCCTGACCTAGAAGATGAAGTTGAGATACCACTCAAGGCCTGTGTTGATGAAAGATTGCTTCATCAACAAAAATTTCTGCATGATGATAGCTTTGTTAAAACAGAGGAATTTAAAGACTTCCTAAGATGGCATAAAACAGAGAAGATAAGATCCCAATTAACAGTTGATGGGAAAGAAACAATAACAGAGCAAGCCTTAGTGGCTTTACAGAATTATGATCCTGAGAATAAGGATATCTCGCCCGATGATGCCAGGAAGTTGGTGCTGGGAAGTGGAATATTGTTGGCTGAGGGATGGGATTTGACATCTGCCTTCATCATAGACCAAATCAGAAAGCAGCCAGATCTTAAGATGGCTAGTGAGGTCCAGGTAGGGGATATGATAAAAGGATTTGGGTATAGCTCAAAATCCTAGGCTTTTGCAATGTGGAGCCTAAGCCCAAAAGACCATAAACCCCAGTTAGTAAATATTCAATAAAATATGGTGGGTAATCAGATGGTGTGGTCTGTACAAAATACAGGGGACTTAGAAATCTCCCAAATTATGACACACTGGGCCCAACTGAATGAAGACAAAACCAAACAATTGTCTGAGAGGTATAGTACTTTGCTAGAATAAACAAGTACATTGTCTAAGGATAGAGATATGTGCCACATACAACTGTACCAGCGAGATCAGTTGATCAAGAGATTAACAGAAGAGTTGGAGATAAAGCCTGAGGTGGTATATGTACCTACACAACCACCACCAATGCAAAATGAAGATAAGCCTAAATCAGAGGAGGCTATGGAACAAAAGGTGGATGAAGAAAAGGGAAATGCAATTGCTTTGAAGGCATTGAAAGGCATACTACAACATAGAATTGAGATTCTAAAAGACAAATCTGATGTTGTAGTCAATACATACAATAAGTTGCCATCATTGCATACTAAGGTAATGGGGTACCTCGCTATTCTAAACCCTTACTTTACAAAATGGTCTGCTAGGGAAAATTTATTTGAGAAGTTGTCCTCTTTACAAACTATAAGAGAAGATTTTCCTAAAATAGTGACTGAAGTGGGAGATGAGATCAAGAGATTCAATATTGCTCTCTCATTCTTTAAAGGAAAATTAAATCAGATAAAGGTTAAATTGAGCCTCTTTTCAAGTGATTTTAATAAGTTTGTTCCCTCCCTAAGGGGAGATGATGACCAAGTAAAGGCTGTAGATGCCTGGAAGAGTGAGTTTGACACCAAGATGCCGAGTGAAGAGGCATTTCTCTTGGGAGCAAATGTTGATATAGAAGGATTCAATAAAATATTGGATGAAGCCTTCAAAGCAGAGACTGACATCAACAAGTTCCTACTTGATGTCAAAAATATCACTGATGCTAGATGGGACAGGCAAAAGGTGCAAGTATAGAGTACTCAGGACTTCAATTGGCCATCAGATGATGAAGTAAAATCTTGGTAAGTGATGACTACACCAAAGAAAAAGAAGCCTGTAGTTGAAGAAGAAATTTTGGAGGATGAGTAAGGTGAACACTTGGCACTGCACTGTTCAAGACAAGAGGGACAGTTATTACAAAAAGAGAATGTAGGTGAATAGGCAAGCACAACTATCCAAACTCAACATAAATACTACCAGCTACCATCTACAAATCTGATTGCAGTTGCCAGATCGGAAGAAGAACAAGAAATATCTGTTTCTATCTTTTTGACTTAGTCCTTTCACCGCTTCTTCTCTCTCTTTCTTTTTGTCTCTCTTGTAACTTTAGGGTTAGGTTTTTTGTGACCATCTAAAGCTTGTTGCATCCTTAAGGGATTCCAAGATGGTCAAAAACCTATATATAACAAAGGAGTTGTAATTGTAAAAGGGTCTTTGATATTGGAACATTTTTGAAAAGAGATAATATATTGCAGAATTCATATGTTTTGAACTTCTGTCTATCTTTAAAAGCTATATAATCTTTCATGTATGGAAAGCTAGATCATATAAATAATATACGGTGCAATTTTACTCTCTTCCATTGCTATCTTTTTATTCTCTGTGTATTCTCTTTTATGTTAAGTTTACAAGGTATTCTGAAGCATTTTGGTTACTAGGTAACTATCTGATTACTTGCAAGTTTATTTTAAGGAAAGAACTAAGTTTTGTGAGTAGTTTTAGGGAGCATACTGCTTTGTTTAAGGATTTGTTATAATAGTTTTGATGTGACAGGGTAACTTGTAAGGCAATTTATCTGAATTGTATGTGGGTTGTAAGGCAGCTTACTGTATTTTGTTTCTATGAGATCTTAGCTTTTTTGACTCTATAGCCCAAAGGATAGGCACCGGTCTAGAAAATAGTTTGATAATCTATCTTTGTCTAAGTTATTCCAAAATATCAAAACCAATTCAATCAAAACACTTTGTTACTAAGAAAAAATAAACTGAACTCAATAAGGACCTATGTCAGCAGGACTGTGTCCATTATAGTGATTCCTTGGAGAGTGAATCATTAGGTTATCCCTCCTACAATAAAAGGAAGAAGGATTGAAATCCTTGTATCATTGGTTTCTGTTATATTTACAACCATGGTTTGTATGGTTATATCTTGTATCTGATTATACTTGGTCATTTGCAAGGTGATTTATCAGTTGGTTTAACAAAGATACATAGCAAATCAGTGTCCACACTATAACATACTGTGTAGACAGTAATCATAAGAGGTAAAACCTACTTGAGTATATGTGGAGCTCAAAAATGAAGAAGGATCTTATCTAGTCCTTAGCAATTAGGCTTTTCTTGTCTCTGAATCAGTATTAGAAGGCATGGTGTTCAAGTAGTCATTTCAAGCACTGTGATTCATACAAGAAAAATCCCTAACAGGGGCAACATTGACCCTAATGATGAAGAGACAACCAATGAAAAGGTCAATGAATTGATGCAAAGTAATTTCTTCATGATTCTCATGGAAAAAGTGTTGGAAAGAGACAAAGAAAAATACTTCCTAGACCTAGCACAATCGGGTCTCAAACTTTCCCATAACTATGATGTCAATCAAATTAAGAAAAAAAAAGTTGAGGCTAATCTTATTGATATCATGAACAAACAATTCCACCTCTTCCAAATTCAATTGGACACGATGAAATAAAGTGGGGTTCCTAAGCCTTTTTCTATCTAATCTTTATGTCCTTTTACATTTGATAAATCATTAATCATGGTTCCATTCCCAACTAATGCTATCTTTCCTAAATACGACAAGTATGAAGGAACAACTAATCCACAAGATCACTTAAGGGAATTTTGTGCATTTAGCCTAGTGTTCATGCATGATACAACTTACCTCATGAGGTTATTTCCTAGAAGTTTAGGAGGCATGGCCATGGAGTGGTTTTTGAAGTTACCCTCTTGCATCAGAACCTTCGAGGAGTTGGCCTCCAAATTTGTGACTCGTTATTCCTACAATATCAAACATGAGTTCATGATGATAAATTGATAAATTTATGTAATACCAAGCAATGAGAGGGGGAAGGATTCCTACTTTTCTTACAATGATAGAGAGTGCCATTTTTCTAGGTACCTTTGAAGTGTACCTGAAAAAGAGAAGATGGATCCTTTTATTAATAGCTTGACTAATGAGGTGAATTACCGGTTAAGACTACAATGTCCTAGGTCTTTAAAAGACCTAATTGAGAATGGAGTTACCATGGAAGAGGTATTGATTAAAAATGGAGAGCTAAATCTTTATAAGAACAATAACAACATACCTCCAATAACAACCAAAATAGAAATCCTCCTAAAAATAACTGGTTTTGGATGAGGAATAGCAATAAAGGAGTGGTGAATGATGGAGTTGTAGAGGCTAACAATTTGAAGGCCACCCCTTTCAATCTTACCAAAGGATTTTCTCAAGCTAATAATGTGACCCAAGAAACCAAGTTACCTTTTTACAACACCAATAACAATAATAAATTTGGGAATAATCAAGGGGCTAACAAGCCTAATCCTTTCTTTACACAAACTCCTAAAAGAACACTCACACCTTTAGGTGAACCCC
This sequence comes from Thuja plicata, assembly GCA_018584345.1. Classification (NCBI taxonomy): domain Eukaryota; kingdom Viridiplantae; phylum Streptophyta; class Pinopsida; order Cupressales; family Cupressaceae; genus Thuja; species Thuja plicata. The sequence continues at coordinate 3,286,321 of MU224896.1, forward strand.
TTGAGAAGGCATTAAGAACCCTCATTTCTAATAAGCCTATTGACTTACCTAGAGCTCGACCATATGAACCAAAAATTAAACGTACATTATGGAGTGAGTCTAGTCACTATGAATACCGTATAAAGTGAGGACATAAGACAAATGATTGCATGCATTTGAGACACAAAGTGCAAGACCTAATTTACAATGGTGTGATAAAGGTAGAAGGCCCTCAAAACAATGAAGATCACATAGCCTTTAAGATTCCTTTCTACAAACATGAAAAAGGTGAATCTTCCAACTCAAACAATGCAGGGAACAATAGCAACAATTCGAGAAGCAATAACAATGTAAACTTTGCCCATACCTATGACAATACTATTAATGCCCTATCTGAACATGATAGTACTATCAATGTTGTGGTAATCAAAGAACAACCTATGCAAGAGTCCTCTAATGTTGTATCTAGGGTGCAAGTAGCGAAAGTTACCCTACAAGGAAGTCCCCCTAAAACCTTTGGTCTTACTTCAACAACTTGGCTAAACCAACATCTTCTTTAATAAGGCCTTATAGTTTTGTGGATAAATTGCATAAAACTCTAGCACAAATATCTATTTTGGAGTTGCTGAAATTATCTCCTAATCACAAAGAAATATTGGAAAAATACTTAGTGGAAACCAATGTTCCTATAACCTTGGAGGAGGATAAGTTTAAAAATATGGTAGGGCATCTCATGGCTCCTCATTGCCTTTCATTTTCCAAACAAGATGACATTTATATTACCCACCCTCAAAATTTTCCCTTGCATATAGAAGTGTTAATCTGAACACATAGGGTTAAGAGAGTTCTCATTGATGGGGGAGCCGGTCTCAATATTTGTACATTAAACCTTGTCAAGTATTTAGGTATATCTGAATCATCTATTGACCCTAAGAAGAAAATCACAATTAAGGCTTATGATGAGGAAGAAAGGTCTTCAAAAGGCATGATTTTTTTACCTATCCAAGTGGGACCTATCAAAAAAGATACCATATGTCAAGTTCTCGACATAAAATTAACTTATAATATCCTATTGGAAAGACCTTGAATTCATGAGATGCAAGCGGTTCCTTCTACTTATCACCAATGCATAAAATTTCTACATAGAGGTGAGGAGATTCTAATCCCTTACAATATTGCAACAAATTGAAGCCAAGTCATGAATTATTTATTCCTCACAATAGGGAAGGATTCATCCCTAATGATACTACTGAAGAACATAAAGAGGAAAGTTTGAAGTTGACATCAATTTCTACTTCCATCTCAAACCCTAATCAAACTAACTCAACTACAACAACTAAGGAAAAGGAAAAGATGAGTTATGAGGGTCAAAATTCACATGATAATTTAGTTAAGACTTCTACATTAAGGATGGAAACTTTGAAACCTACCAAGGAAGAAAGAGAACAAGCTAAGAAGGATCAATATCAAAAGATGAGTGAGTTGATGCACACCTTTCAAAAGAAATGTAAATAAACTCCAAGGGAGTGGAGGAATATTATGTTTCCCTATTCAATTTACCAACCTCTCCTAGGACGCATGGGAAGCCATCAAGTTCTCATCCCCCTCATAAATACAATGCTCATTTTGTAAGAGAGTGATAAATCTACCTTAGAGAAGGAGGATAATGAAGTACTACAATGGCTCTATAAGGAAGATGACACTTCAAATAATTCTAAGGAAAGGGTACTATTCAGGCTTAGAATTGTCACCCTAAATTAGGCATTAAGGCTTCATGGCAATTCTATCTGACAATGGAAACTTCCTCTAGCTATGGGTGAACTATGGATGAGGAAGACTCTCTAGATTCTAGGCCCGTTCCTGTTTGATATGGAATATCACCTCCTGATTTGTAACTTAATGGGAAAAGGGAAGAAGGAAACCTTAAAACTAGAAATAGATAGGGGTGATACACCAACGAATACTTCAGACTTTGCAAAAACATGAAACTTCAATCCTGACTTACAAATGAAGATCTTAACACCCTGAATCTCTGCTCAACATATAGGTTAATAGATGCATGCTATCAAGGTTTTACCACAGACAACTTGGATAATTAACAAACATACATTTCTCATACAAGGCCTTGGAGCAATTTATTATCTTGAGAAGGAACAAAAATCTACTCACTTCCTTTAGATAATAAATGATTTGACACTTGTTAGAAAAGATGAAAATAAGATCCAATATCGAAACAAATTCACAAATATGAGTCAAAATATTTGGTTCATTCCTTCAAAAATCTGACAAAATGATTACAAAAATGGCCTTCCAAGCACTTAGGAATGATATATTCACTATATGCCCTCTCTCCAAAATCCACAACTCAATGGATACAAAATGCATTAAAAAGTGGTATAGGAACAAAATAGTTCACTAAAACCTCTTTTCCACCAAATCTAAACCTCTCAACATGAAGTACAAGCCCAACTAAATAACCCACATGGCTAATCTCCAAAATGAGATCTCCCTCCAAAAATCTCCTCCAAAACATAAAGATCATCCTGTTTCTTAGGCCAAAATCATGCGTAAAAGTTAGCCTCCCCAAGTCCCCCCAAAAATGGCATATCCCTAAATCTGAGGCATGATTAGTTCCCTAAAATCTAGCCCCTAAAGACTCATTTCAAAAATGCAATAACCTATGTTGGCATTTTAAAATATTTACATCCTTTTTACATAATTACCAACTTTGTATCAAAGAATATATTAAAATATTTAAAATATATCAAAAAATATATATTTAAAATATCTAAATTATATTCTAAAAACAACATGAGATGCCACACCCAACCATAAAATTATCCAACTTAACTTTAAACTATTTGAGAAATTCAAACTTAGGTCAACATGACCATTCGAGTGTAAATCCTAACTCATGTTAAACATTTCTTTGAAGGCATGTATGGGTTGGAAACTCCAAATTTGATGCACAGGGTGGAAGTACACTATGACATTGAATGGAATTTACTACCTTCATTGTCACCAGACTTCAACTCTCATTTCATCTTGGCATTTTTTTTTGATATTTTCATTTGAATGAGGGAAAGCTGAATGAAACCCTAGACGGTGGCTACTCGGATTCCCTTTTCTTTCTTTGTGCTTGAACTCAAACTGGAGATCACTAACTGTCATCTCACTTGTATTCTTTTCCTGGAAATATGAACTCGGCTTTGTCTATAGTTATTGTGACTAGGCTAGCCGAAGAATTCACGGGCTGTGTGATACAAGCTTCGACATGCTCTTTCAATTTGACAAGCTACAACTATGACTGCATTGTTTATTGTTGAATGTCTAAATTTTTGAACTTGAACTAATATTGTTTGATAACTGTGAAGTTGGTCTTCTCACTATCAAGAGCTTGGGCTCCATTTTTTTGTTCTCAAAAGCCTCACTTCTTCCATGCACTTCTCTATCGAACTACAGCTTCAACTATAGATACCCATGCATATCACTTTTTCATGCCATAGAAGTATTAGAACTTGGGTTTTCTTGAGAACTTGGAGCTTGACTCCATGTCTGAGAGCTCGGGTTCTCTGCTCCTTCTACACCACAGTTGCACTTTGAGTTGTAACTGTTTGAAGGCTCGGTTTATTTTTCTTGGAGGTTCACGACTAGCAGTGAACTTAACTTCAAAATATCACGGCTATATGAAGATAAGTAACACATTTTCTCCTAAAACTTGTCCATTTTAAATAAAAGCTTTTCATTACATACATTGTGGAGATCTCTAGAGCCTTTTTCTGTTTTATCACTCTATCTTTTGAATGGACTTTAATAGTTTACTTTGAACATGCTGTTGCAAATTATTTTCTGAAGCTATCTGCATCTATTTAATGAAACTGATTACAAGAACATTTTGTTGAAATTGAGAAGTGAGCTCCATCTTTTGTCTATAGCTTACAACCGGTTGATATTGTTGCTTGTAGAAATCTGTATGTTAGTCTTTTGCACACTATATTTGGATGAATGACAACAAAAACTAAAATACCCACATGGATTTTTTCATACATCTGGAAGTGAACACAAAAAATCTACAAGCTTTCATTTTGTTTGATAATAAATGAGCTCCATACTGTCTTCTGTCAACTCCATTTCAATATTGTTGTTTAGTAATTCCTCCATTGTTGTATGTTATTTCCATGATTTCATTCTCGAGCTATTTGTAAAAGCCATGCTATGTTGTAGCTATTTCTTTCATTGCTTTGTTTGTTACATTCATTTGACATGATCTTTGTTTTAGAGATGTCTTCTCTTTGACTGGATCCTTGTCTTGTTTGGATACCATGCTATTTGTGTTTGAATTGGAAGCCGCATTGTTGTCACTTCATGATCATGCTATGCATTTTTATGTTGTCTGTAGCTTTATGCATTCTGTGTAGTTTTTTTTTTTCTTTTTTTACAACAGTGGGCTATTATGTTGAAAACAAGCCACTGGATGTCTGCAATAAAAAGAACAGAGGTCACAACCATTTGACATGCACATTCTCTTTTCATTTGCACAGTTCTATTGCACATATGCATATATATTTTTGATTCTATAGTGTCATTCCAACATGAATAACAAAATTAACAATAGCATTTACATATGCATACAACACTTCAGCCATGTGAATATGCAAAGAAAAATTGCTATTATATTCCATTTTTTTGCACAAAGCATTGCATTTGAACTTTTTTAAATATGTACTTGGTAGCATTTGATAGTAACATTGTTATTATACCTACCATCATTTCTTGGGATTTTGAATAAAAATGCAAAATAGCATCATTATTTACCTTACAGTCTGGCATATCTTTACAGTATTTGAACATCTCTCTGTGTATGCTACTTCTGATATCTGCATATTTAGCATTAGATCATAGTGACACATATCTTTTATGTCTCTAGAAAACATTATCATTTGATCCTCTATATATGTACACTATTTAAAATTGCATCTTCATATGCACATGACTCACATCTGATATCTTTTTGTACATTAATGTTGAAATTTGCATTTGAACATTTCTTTATTTCCTGCACATTGAACATCTAACATTCTTTCATTCTTTATAATGCATATTGTGAAGTTAGAGCATGGGCTCATGACACTCAGTGCATCTTTCAAATATAGCACAGGATTTCATAAAGATATGTTTGTTTGATGTTATTATTCAGTCAATGTAAATGCATATCTTTCTATTACATTGATATCATCAGTAAATATGCAGTTCAGAGAATTTGACTGATGCATGGTGTCTTTTAGGCTTTTATGTATTTCTTAGATCCAATTGGATCTAATATCTCTTTCACACCATGATGTAGGATACAGGACCACAGATGACCTAGAGTGCAGGACAATCAGAGACAAGACCTAGGATATGAAGACTTCAAATGATGCAGATGAACAACTCCAAAAACTAGAAGACCTCTTAAAGGAAATACATAGACCCTATACTTCCTCATGCTTCTCTTTTACTTTCTTTTCTTTATATGTCCTCTGAGTTTCAGTATGCAAGATGTGACCTTGAAGGAACACTTATCTAATACATTCAGTCTGAATGCACAATGTAATGATCATTTATGAATCTGAAAGTGTGAATTTGATAAAAACTTAGAGTACAAATAAAATTTGATAATATGAATGTAATAGTAATGTATTCATCTATATTGGCTGAACAGTAATGTTTAAAGGGATGTATCTTTATGCAAATTTTACTTTTTCTGATTATTATCCCGCATGTAAAAATTTGGGTAACAATTTTGGCGACCTTTGATGGATGTCTACCTACTTGACATTGGCTCTAGTAGCCTAAATAGTCCATTGGGCATTGAGTCTGTTGATCACCTACGGAAACCCTAAACCTAATTTGTGGATATAAGAAAACCCTTCCCCAATGATTACGGGTATGTTTATGAATTGTGGTATTGAAGAAAAAAAATTCATTATCACCAATTGTAAATATGTTTTTGATCATTGAGGAATGATTTCCTTATGTTTGCAGATTAGGATAGCAACTTTGGAAGACCTTGCAAACTTGAAGGCTTATTGAAAACTAGGAAAACTAAAACTAAAACTGACCTAAATGTGCTTGACAACACTTAGGGAAACTGAAAAACTAACCTACCCTAACCAAACAAGCCACAATACTTGCTAAACAAAGCCATTTACTGGTTCATTGAAATATTTGCCTTTTCTCACCAACAATGGATGAGATGCATGCATATAGGCAATTGAAAAAATATGCAATACAACCTGAAGGATCTGAAACTCTTGAATCATATCCTAAAAGTGAAAGACCAGATCACATACCTCTTGAATTTGATCAATATCAATGTAGATTTGAGGTGAATAATCATGCTGGATCTATTGCTCTATAATTGTAATCTTAGGAACAGGCCCTTTTCTAGAAAGATGCCTGATTGGGAAACCTCTAGAAATGTTAAATTCTAGCTTTATGCTACTAGATTCTTTGCTTCCCTTTGGTTCCTAATGGCTGTCCTGCATCATTAGCTGACATGTGAGCTCCTCCTCCATGGTCAAAACATCATCATCTTTTGTCAAGTCAGCTGGGAGCTTGTCAAAACTACTGATCTCTTGGGAATCTAGAGCACTTGGTTTCATCTTGGCTTCCTAAAAATAATCATTAGAAAGAATATCCTCCACAATAGAGCACTTTTGAATAGGAACAAGCTTTGACATTTCAATATTTTCACAGAAATCTGCAATAATGTTGTCAAAATCATTCTCTAAGCTTTGATCAGTTTCTTGATCATGGACACCCTACTGTACTGAAGTGACCATAATCTCCTCTTCTTTCTCTTGATCTAAAAAAGAGGGTAACTCCTCAAAGAGAAGTACAACCACCTCTTTCTAGTCAAAAGAGTCTCCTTAGCCAATGATGCAATTTGTTGACTATCCATCTCAAAATATACAAGATCTGCAACTGAATCCAATAGTTCTTTTTCTATCAGATTTGAGCTAATAACCTCCTTAGTTTCCTGATCTGGACATGACTCACATGTAACCACCTTGATAAGATTTGGCATTTGGAAGCTAGGGTGCTTAGTCCATGAGGGCTTCCATGACAACTTGGTATCTTGCTCATCTAGCTTAGCTACATTACACATCTCTGACTGAGAGTCACTAAAGTGGGCTGGCTAACCATGCTCACTCAGGGGCTCTTGTATGGGCTGCCTTGTTTCTTCTGCAAGCTTATAACTTGGAATATTCAGCTTGGATCCTTCTGGGATTGTAGGTTGACTAAATGCATGGGAAGCTGCTTGAGCTTCAAGCTCTTGTAATTTTTTCATTAACTACCTCATTTGTTCCTCTTTAAATGCAACTTGTTTGGTAATAAACTCATGCTTGTACCTTTGAGCCTCCATTTCTTTCTGGTGCATGTGAGCTTGATAAGATAGCTCCTCTTGATGCATGCCACACTCTTTCTCTTTCTCCACAGATCTCATTTGTTCTTGAAAGTTCTTCAGAATATCGTCAAGGCTCATGTGTGGAACATGCTGGGAATAATTCTAAGAATCATCAAAGAAACCCCTTTGTGGCTGCTAGTATGCATGCTTCCAAGAAACTTGCTGCTGGGCTGGAGGGTGACAAACATGAGATGAATGTTGTCCTTCAAATTCTGGAATAAAAATAGCAGCACGGCCATACTGATATGGTTGATATTGAGAACATGCAGAAACATCTTCATAAAATGGAGGATAGTAATCCATCTTAGGCACCAAATCTACATAAAAATAGTAGATATAACCTTAGAGCTGCCAGATATGTATAATATTGACCTTCAAAAGGCCTGCAACTTGCTGGATGCATATCAAAAACTAGCAAGAACTATGAAATCCATGACCTTCTAGTCCCACTGGGCATGCAAAAAATTGTTTAGGCTTAGAATTGTCACCCTAAATCAAGCATTAAGGCTTCATGGAAATTCTATCTGACAATGGAAACTTCCTTTAGCTATGGGTAAACTATGGATAGGAAGAGTCTCCAGATTCTAGGTCGGTTCCTGTTTGATATGGAATATCATGACCTCCTGATTTGTAACTTAATGTGAAAAGGGAAGAAGGAAATCTTAAAACTAGAAATAGATAGGGGTGATACACCAATGAATACTTCAGACTTTGCAAAAATATGAAACTTCAATCCTGACTTACAAATGAAGATCTTAACACCCTAAATCTCTGCTCAACATATAGGTTAATAAATGCATGCTATCAGGGTTTTACCACAAACAAATTGGATAATTAACAAACATAAATTTATCATACAAGGCCTTGGAGCAATTGATTATCTTGAGAAGGAACAAAAATCTACTCACTTCCTTTAGATAATAAATGATTTGACACTTGTTAGAAAAGATGAAAACAGGATCCAATATCAAAACAAATTCACAAATATGAGTCAAAATATTTGGTTCATTCCTTCAAAAATCTGACAAAATGATTACAAAAATGGCCTTCCAAGCACTTAGGAATGATATATTCACTATATGCCCTCTCTCCAAAAT
>MU224896.1:3294896-3343469 GCA_018584345.1 Thuja plicata
AGCACTTAGGAATGATATATTCACTATATGCCCTCTCTCCAAAATCCACAACTCAATGGATACAAAATGCATTAAAAAGTGGTATAGGAACAAAATAGTTCACTAAAACCTCTTTTCCACCAAATCTGAACCTTTCAACATGAAGTACAAGACCAACTAAATAGCCCACATGGCTAATCTCAAAAATGAGATCTCCCTCCAAAACTCTCCTCCAAAACTCTCCTCCAAAACATAAAGATCATCCTATTTCTTAGGCCAAAATGATGCCTAAAAGTTAGCCTCCCAAAGTCCTTCCAAAAATGGCATATCCCTAAATCTGAGGCATGCTTAGTGCCCTAAAATATAGCCCCTAAAGACTCAGTTTGAAAATGGGATAACATATGTTGGCATTTTAAAAGATTTACATCCTTTTTACATAATTACCAACTTTGTATCACAGAATATATTAAAATATTTAAAATATATCAAAAAATATATATTTAAAATATCTAAATTATATTCTAAAAAAAACATGAGATGCCAAACCCAACCATAAAATTATCCAACTTAAGCTTAAACTATTTGAGAAATTCAAACTTAGGTCAACATGACCATTCGAGTGTAAATCCTAACTCATGTTAAACATTTCTTTGAAGGCATGTATGGGCTAGCAACTCCAAATTTGATGCACAGGGTGGAAGTACACTGTAACATTGAATGGCATTTAGTATCATCACTGTCACCGAACTTGAACTCTCATTTCATCTTGGCATTTGTTTTTTATCTTTTCATTCGAATGAGGGAAAGCTAAATGAAACCCTAGCTAGTGGCCACCAGGATTCCCTTTTCTTTTTCTGTGCTTGAACTCGAACTGGAGATCACTAACTGTCATCTCACTTGTAGAATTTTCTTGGAACTATGAACTCTTCTCTAGCTATAGTTATTGTGACCGAGCTAGCTGATGAATTCATGGGATGTGTGGTACGAGCTTGGACATGCTCTTTTGATTTGACAAGCTGCAACTATGACTTCATTGTTTGTTGTTGAATGTCAGCATTTTTGAACTTGAACTAATATTTTTTGATAACTGCGAAGTGGGTCTTCTCACCATCAAGAGCTTGGGCTCCATTTGTTTGTTCTCAAAAGCCTCGCTTCTTCCATGCACTTCTCTGTCAAACTGCGGCTTCAACTACAGATACCCATGCATATCACTTTTTCAAGCCATAGAAGTATTAGAACTTGGGTTTTCTTGAGAACTTGTAGCTTGATGCCATGTCTGAGAGCTCGGGTTCTCTACTCCTTCTACACCATGGTTGTACTTTGGGTTGTAAGTGTTTGAAGGCTCAGTTTCTTTTTCTTGGTGGTTCACGACTGGCAGTGAACTTAACTTCAAAAGCTCACGACTATATGAAGATAAGTAACACATTTTCTCCTAAAACTTGTCCATTTTAAATAAAATCTTTTCATTACATACATTGTGGAGATCCCTAGAGCCTTTTTCTATTTTATCACTCTATCTTTTGACTGGACTTTAATAGTTTAATTTGAACACACTATTGCAAATGATTTTTTGAAGCTATCTGCATCTATTTAATGAAACTGATTGCAAGAAATTTTTGTTGAAATTGAGAAGTGAACTCCATCTTTTGTCTGTAGCTTACAACCGGTTGATATTGCTACTTGTAGAAATCTGTATGTTAGTCTTTTGCACACTATATTTGGATGAATGGCAACAAAAAATGAAACACCCACGTGGGATTTTTTGTACATCTGGAAGTGAACACAAAACATCTGCAAGCTATCATTTTGTTTGATAATAAATGAGCTCCATTCTGTCTTCTGTCAATTCCATTTCAATATTGCTGTTTAGTAATTCCTCCATTGTTGTATGTTATTTCCATGATTTCATGGTTGAGCTGTTTGTAAAAGCCATGCTATGTTGTAGTTGTTTCTTTCATTCCTCTGTTTGTTACATTCATTTGACATGATCTTTGTTTTAGAGCTATCTTCTCTTTGACTGGATCCTTGTCTTGTTTGGAGACCATGCTATTTGTATTTGAATTGGAAGCCTCATTTTTGTCACTTCACGATCATGCTGTGCATTTTTATGCTGTCTGTAGCTTTATGCATTTTGTGTAGTTTTTTTTTTCTTTTTTTACAACAGTGGGCTATTATGTTGAAAACAAGCCACTGGATGTCTGCAATAAAAAGAATAGAGGTCATAGCCATTTGACATGCACATTCTCTTTTCATTTTCATAGTTCTATTGTGCATATGCAAATATATATTTTTGATTCCATAGTGTCATTCCAACATGATTAACAAAATTAACAATAGCATATACATATGTGCACAACACTTCAGTCATGTGAATATGCAAAGCAAAATTATTGTTGTCTTCCATTTTTTTGCACAAAGCATTTCATTTGAACTTGTTTAAATATGTACTTGGCAGAATTAGATAGTAACATTGTTATTATACCTACCATCATTGCTTGGGCTTTTGATTGAATATGCAAAATAGCATCATTATTTACCTTATAGTCTAGCATATCTGTATAGTATTTGAACATTTCTTTGTGTATGCTACTTCTGATATCTACATATTTAGCATTAGATAATAGTGACACATATCTTTTATGTCTCTAGACATCATTATCATTTGATCCTCTATATATGTACACTGTTTAAAATTGCATCTTCATATGCACGTGACTCACATCTGATATCTTTTTGTAAATTAATGTTGAAACTTGCATTTGAACATTTCTTTCTTTCCTGCACATTGAACATCTAGCATTCTTTCATTCTTTATAATCCATATTGTGAAGTTCGAGGATGGGCTCGTGACACTCACTACATCTTTCAAATATAGAAGAGGATTTCATAAAGATATGTTTGTTTGATGTTATTAATTAGTCAATGTAAATGCATATCTTTCTATTACATTGATATCATCAGTAAATATGCAGTTCAGAGAATTTGTCTGATGCATGGTGTCTTTTAGGCTTTTATGTATTTCTTCGATCCAATTGGATCTAATATCTCTTTCACACCATGATGCAGGATACAGGACCATAGATGACCTAGAGTGCACGACAATCAGAGACAAGACCTAGGATATGAAGACTTCAGATGATGTAGATGAACAACTCTAGAAACTAGAAGACCTCTTAAAGGCAGTACATAGACCCTAGACTTCCTCATGCTTCTCTTTTACTTTCTTTTCTTTATATGTCCTCTAAGTTTCAGTATGCAAGATGTGACCTTGAAGGAACACTTTTCTAATACATTTAGTATGAATGCACAATGTAATTATCATTTATGAATCTGAAAGTGTGAATTTGATCAAAACTTACAGTACAAATAAAATCTGATAATATGAATGTAATAGCAATGTGTTCATCTATATTGGCTGAACAGTAATGTTTAAAGGGATGTATCTTTATGCAAATTTTACTTTTTTTGATTATTATCCCGCATGTAAAAATTTTGGTAATAGGTACAACACATAAACAATCAAATAGATCAATATGGGAAAGGGTATCAAAATATACAAAAAATGGAATATAAGGGAAGAGGACCCTTAGGAGTTCAAAATAGAGGATTATTAGAACCTATTAAAATAGCTTGGAGAGAAAAAGAAGAGAAAGTCAGAATAGTTTTTCAACATAAAGGAGAAAGTTCAAGTCTAATGCATGATTCCCATGAACATGTGAACATGGTTGGTTCCAAAATTGAAGATGATTCTAGGGATTATGAGTGGGATTCCTTTTCTGAAGAGTCTTGTCATGACATAGAAGTTGATGTTATTCACACATATGTAGCTATTCCCAATGTTGTAAGTCAAGAAAATGAACATCAAGGCTCTAATTCTACACAAGTGACAAGTGAACCTCTAGAATCCAACATAGGGAAAGCATCTAGGACTAGTCAATGGGTAGGTGAACCTTGGGTACCTTCGTGGGGGGCTGATTCAAATGTTGTATTTAATCAAAATGCATTCTTTCCCATGGAAATAAATGAGAACTCTAGTGAAGGAGACTTTGATCCAACTTCCATGGAACATCTTGAGGAAGCCCATGTCATAGACCTAAGCGATACAATGTACAAACCTTGAAATGAGGTCATGTCCTTAAACCCTTTGATTGAAAATTTTCCAAGTGAATTCTTATCTTTAATGCACCTCGAACTCATTGATTGGAATCTATCTAAACCAAATGACCTATTATACTTTCCCAATGACCTTGCAATGGCCCAATGCCTCAATGAGGTTGAACCATCTTATTCCATCAATGAATACAATCTAGACATGATGATAGAGGCAGGTGTCTAGACTCTTAATCCAAAAAATAAAAGAAAAAAATATTTAAAAAAATGAAAAGGTCTAGTGGTGATAACCACCATGTGGCAGTTCTAGAACCTTAAAAATTCAAATTATCAGATGTTTCCAAAGGTGAAAACCCAATTGTGGCACCTAAGGAAGAGAGGTTGGATACCCTACCCGAACATCAAGATGAAAGATCACCCATCATTATTGAACCAACAGAAAAAGTTAACTTTGGCACTGAAGAGGATCCTAAGGTTATTCATCTAGCATCATCTTTGAGTCCATCAGAATGGAAGGAGTTCATCAAATTATTTCAAGAAAAGAAAATTAAATTTGTGTGGTCTTATGCCAACATGCCCGGGTTAGATCTAAGCTTCATAATGCATCATTTAAATGTGAAACCCGGTGTGAATCTCGTCAAGTAAAAATTGAGAAAGATGCAACCTCATGTGGCACTTTTAGTAAAAGAAGAACTGGAAAAGATCCTCAAGGTTGGATTCATAAGACTAATTGCATATGCAGAATGGATATCCAACACTATACTGGTCACAAAACATGAAAAATCTATTAGAGTTTGCACGGATTTTAGAGATCTCAATCTTGCTTGCCCAAAAGATGATTTTCCACTACCTAGCATTGATATAATAGTGGAATTAACAATGGGTCATTCTATGCTTTCCTTGATGGATGGATTTAGTGGATACAATAAAATTTGAATTGCACCCAAAGACCAAGAGAAGACAACTTTTACATGCCCATGGGGAACCTTTTGTCAGAATTTGATTCCCTTTGGTCTCAAAAATACCAGAGCAACTTACCAAAGAGAAATGACTACCATCTTCCACAATATGATGCATACCATTTTAGAAGACTATGTGGATGATATTATAGAAATATCACTTGAAATAAAGGATCACTTACCAATATTAGACAAGATTTTCACAAGGTTAGAACAACTCAAAGTGAGACTTAATCCAAAGAAGTGTTCTTCTAGGGTACAATCCAGAAAACTCTTAGGTTACATTGTTTCTGCAAAGGGTATTGATGTAGATCCTAAGAAAGTACAACCAATCATGGACATGGACATTCCTAAGAATATTATCCAAATAAGGTCTCTTCAAGGAAGAATTCAATCTATAAGGAGGTTCATCTCCCAATTGGTGGAAAAATGCCATTCATTCACAAGGTTTCTACATAAAGACACTTTTTTTTACATGTGATGAAGAGTGTGACAAAGATTTCACATTGTTAAAAACATACTTAGTGAATCCACCCATCTTAATGTCACATATTAATGGAAACCTTTGTTACTTTACATATCAGAAATGGAGAGATCTTTAGGGGTCCTATTGGCACAAGAAGACAATGAAGGAAATGAAAGATCCATTTATTAGTTGAGTAGAACATTGACAAAGTATGAATTAAACTATAGCTTCATGGAAAGGGCTTGCCTAGATATGGTGTTTTCCTCTTAAAAGCTTAGATATTACATGTTGATTCATAAAGTGAAGTTAATTGCTAAAATTGATCCTTTGAAGTATCTAGTTAGTAAAATAGCCCTAACAGGAAGAATTAAAAAGTGCGTGATGGTACTTAGTGAGTTTTACATTGAATACATGGATAGGAAAGCAATCAAGGGACAAGTCATTGCTGATCAAGGGACAAGTCATTGCTGATCAGTTGGTCAAACATCCTTTAGAGTATTCACATCCAATTAAAGTATAATTTCATGATTTAGAGATTATTAATGTGGAAGCAAAGATATGGACTCTATATTTTGATGGATCCTATACTCAAAGTGGTTCAGGGGCAGGAATTCTATTGATAACACCTCAATGTTGCACAATTCCAAAATCTTAGAAACTATTGTTTCCTTACACAAATAATATTGCTGAAAATGAAGCTTTGGTCATAGGTCTCAAAATGGCTTTAGAATGGAATGTCATGGAATTACTAGTTTATGGAGACTCTCAATTAGTCATCAACCAAATCAATGATGAATACAATACTAAAGATGAAAATTTGATGCCATATAAGAGGATGGTGGATGTCTAGAAAATATATTTTTCTTTGATTACCCTTGATAAAATTTGAAGAGACAAAAATAGAGTAGTTGATGCAAAGGCTACTTTAGCTTCCTTACTCAAAATGCCTAATCAGAATGCAAGGTATGAATTCTTGGTGGAAGAGTTGGAAAATCTAGCATTTGACTTACCCGATACCCAAATAATTGCACTTCTTAATGGAAATGACTCACATTGGTATGGACCAATTTCTACTTATCTTAAAAACCAAACCTTAGCTTTGGACCAAACTCGAGCCCAAAAATGACACTTCATAAGACAATCGGCTCATTATACCATCCTATTAGACACATTGTATTGTAAGGGTCTTGACAGAATGCTCCTTAGATGTCTAGAGGAAGCAAAGATTTGTGGGTCGCATTCTAGTGGATTAAACTTAGCAAAGAAAATCCTTCTCATGGGGTATTTTTGCAAAACCTTAGAAAAATATGCTTGTCAATTTGTGAAATTTTGTGCTAAATGCCAATATCACGAAGACATGATCCATGCACCTACACAAGAATTACATTCTTTTCTCACACCATGGTCATTTTATCAATAGGGTTTTAACTTAATTGGCATGATTTACACACCATCTTCTAATGGACATAAGTATATCCTCATAGTGATAGAATATTTCATTAAGTGGGTAGAGGCCTTTCCTTTGACAACTGCCATAGGGAATAAAATTTCCATGTTTATCCTTAAACACATTATTTGTTGATATGGTATTCCTCATGCCGTCATTACAGACAATGGAAAATAATTCAAAAATAAAGATGTGGATGAAGGTTGTGAAACATTTCATATTATTCACCATTCTTCCTCCATTTACTATCCTCGTGGTAATGGACAAGCCAAGGCTATAAACAAGAAAATCCTCAAAATATTTAAGAGATCGGTTGATAAGTCAGGAAGAGATTGGCATATTCAAATAAACCCAGCATTGTGGGCCTATAGAACTAGCATCTGTACAGCGACAAGAGCTACACCATTTTCCTTGGTTTATGGGGTTGAAGTTTTTCTACCCTTAGAAGTTGAAATATCATCCCTAAGAGTCTCACTACATTGATTAATCATGGATGAGGATTATAGGGTTTCCCGACTTCAAAAAATGGAATTGTTGGAGGAACATCAAACACTAGCATATGATCATTTGAAAGTGTATCAGAATAGAATTTCAAGATACTACAACAAGCACATCAAACCAAGATCCTTTCAAGTGGGAGACTTAGTGTTAAGAGAAAACCCTAAAAATCAGACAGATAGGGAAAAGAAAGGAAATTGGGAAGAAAATTGGCTTGGTCCTTTTGTAATTGTTTCTTCTTTTGGAATAGGAACATACAAACTAGCTGATTGATAAGGGGATGAGTTGCTAGAACCCATGAATAACATCCATTTAAAGAGGTTTCATACCTAATCAGATGAAAGAGTATCAGCTAAATGAGTATCAGATGAGTTAGCATCTTCTTTGTAAATGAGAAAAAGTAAAAATCCAAAAAAAAAGGAGAAAAGGTCAAAGTACAAAAAAAAAATTGGAAAGATAAAAAAAGCCAAAAATAATAGAAAAATAAGAAAAAGGAGAAAGTTGAGCATAAAGAAATCAAAAAAATTGAAAAAATCAAAAAATGTTATCTTGGTGAAAACCTAGCAAATAGGCGCCTTGATGATAATCAAAAAAACAAAAACCAAAAAAATTAAAAAAAAATTAAAAAAAAAAATTGAAAACAAGAAAAGTGCCTTAGTGAAAATCTTGCAATAGGTGCCTTGGTAGTAAAATAAGAAAAAAAGAGAAAAAGAGTAATAATCCCAAAAGGTGAAAATCTGGAAACAGGTGCCTTTTTTCCCTTAGGTCTTTCCTAGTTGCATTTGTCCATATTGCCTTTCACCATCTCACTTGTACATATCCTCATTGCATCCATCATTTTTGCATAGTCATAATAAAGCCTTTCAGCTGCATGGTTGCATTCTAGGATCATTTTCCCTAAGTTTCACATTGATCACTTTTATCACTTGGGGGCAATCATCATGGATTTTGGTACCAAACCGATTCAAAAGTGCAACATCTTTGTCACACGAAAGAAGAAGATTTTTCAAATTCAGAGGAGAGATTATTTTGGAACCTTTGATGGATATCATTGGTCAATCCTAAATAGCTTGATCCTAAAAAATGATCCTTGAGTTTCATTGACTTATTTTATAAGGATTAAAAATTGACAACACCCTATATGATCAGAATGTTTGGAATTCTTTTTGAAAATCTTGATACATTGTGATACACTTGAAATTTTTTGATGAGTTTTTCATTGACTTTTTGAGTCATTTCTTTTTATCTAATCGATGATGTTTCAACTAGATTAGCGATGATGGAGACATGATGTTTTATTGGCTTTCGTGTGACCATTTTGAGGGAGATTCTTTAACTTGTGTGAATTTGTCTGACGACATGGTCATCAAAGAACCATCAAGGACATTCATATAGGAAGGAGGATTAAACTTTGTTTGTTTACACAAAAGGATACCTTGACTATTTTGATCTTTAATATCTTAATACCAAAATCCACTTGCAAAATTGAATTCATTGAAACTAGTATTCATACTCCCATAGTTGGTCATTCAACTAGTGAGTGTTGTACTAGGTTCCTAAAGATGTTACCAAATGAGGTAAAAGTCATATTCATATTCTTATGGTCATAGTGGCACCAGTAAGGATTGTATCGACTCCTAGTTCCACAATGCTCAATGATGAAAATATATCTCTTTTGCAGTTCTTTTGCAAAAAACTAGTTACCTTTAGTTGCATTGAATTGTGTATTCATGTTAGATTAATTGCATTATTTAGAGTAATTTTTCAAGTACAAGGGGGTTCAAAAATTTTGGGGGTTACATCAAATAAAATGGTTTCAAATCAATTATGTGAGATTATCTATTGCATCCATTCATAGCATTAATCATTAATCATTAATCATTAATCATTATTTATACATATCTTACAAAAAACAAAAGAAAAGATACATTAATCATTATTCATTTATCCTTTATCTTTTAGAATTGCATTTCATAAAATAAGTTGCATACATAAAAATACAAAAAGATAGTTGCATTCATTTTATTATTGCACTAAGTATTGCATCCATATCATTGCATTGCATAAATCATACATCAAGATAAAATCAAAATTATATAGAAATAGTTGCATAAACATCATTTGCATTCATATATCTATGAAATACTCTAAGACTTTACATTCATAGAATAAATAAAAAGGCATTGCTTCATAGACATCATGTAGATATGCATATAAAGAAATCTCACATCATCACATCAACATAAAAGGGAAATCAATCAAATAGCATCATAGATAAATGTCCATCATCAAATGTCTATAACAAATTAGTATATCAAAGATACATTGACAAAATGATCCATACATCAGCCCTAATCAAAAATCCAGATGATACATAAATGTACTATCTAGATTTCAAGCTCATATCTATCTCAAGACCCAGCCAAGGCACCTGATCCATCTCTTGACCCATCGAGACCCCTATCACCTTCTCTATCCTGAGTAGAAGGTGGTTCCTAACTCATGCTAGAACTCATAGGTAACTGAGCCATCATAGCCAAGAACTATTGTAACATCATAATCACCTTATTCAAGTGTCCAGTAACTGTAGTCATCCATTCTTGTAATCCTCACACATCCTTTACTAAGCCATAATTGATAGGAGGAACTCAAGGTGTTTGAGGTTCCTATGGTGCCTAAGGTTCCAATGGTACCTGTGGTATCACCTGTATCTAAGGTGCACCCTAAACCTGTGCTAAGATCTAACTGAGGGGGTACCTATCTCAGTGGAGATACTGGTCTCTGTGGATCCTAACCCTTTAAAGGAACTAGTAAAAAAACCTATCTAGATTCCTGTACTCATCTCTATCTCTGCCTAGCCAAAACTATAGTAGGAATATCCTCAACCTGTCTTTGCATCGGTACCTATACCTGCCTTTGTCTAGGTTGTCTAAACCCACCACCTCAAGCTCTCACATGTCCACCCCACATCCGAGGTCCTACAACTCTCTGTACCCAAGGAGCCCTAGGTACTCTTTGTACTTTGTGCATCTGCAGTCTACTGCTACCATCCCCACCATCATCCCCATCTACACCATCATCAGTAGACAACTCATCAACATCAAGAATAGGCTTTGTAGGATCTGTGAATCTAGTGAATCTATGTCGAGATAACCACTCTTGATACTTAGTGGACATCCTTACATTGGCCACATGGTCCATCATATCCCATCTGACATGACCTAGCCACTCGATCTCTACACATTCAAACTGATAATCCACCTGAGCTCCCCACATTGATCACTCTTCCTGTACTCTAGCATATAATGTCATACCCTGTGGCATATCTAGAACATGACCATAATTTCGGAGCACTCTACCAAAGTAGAATTTCTCTATACATAGTGGTGATCGACCAATCATCCATCGAGGGGAAAACATATATGGAAGCTCATCATCATCCTCTCTCCATCCCTCGCATCCCAAATACAGTCTCCATATGACCTGATCAATGTCATCAATAGTCTAACGCCAGAACTCAATGTTGCCCAAATGATGCTGGACAATCATGCCATCATATAGAAATGCATAGGGATATCTTCAACCTCGCACTCATGTCGATATACATTTGGTAATTGACATATGCTCCCAGGTCCATAGCTATAAAAAAACTACACTTGTAGATATAGCCACACTGTGCCTATATACAACCTCATGTAAATCATGATATAGTTGGGCTAGCATGCAAAATCCCTAGTCTAATCTCTGAGAATGAGTGATCAAATCCTCTAATATGTGGCCCCATCTGACTGAAAAGTGATGACCTCTCTTATCTGGTAAGAGAAGTCCTCCAATCACTGCTCCTAGCAAAGCTGGCAAAGTAGGAAACGAAGCAAACTATGCCCATGTAATGCTATCATCACCAATAGTGGCATCTCTGAACACTTTTCTACATATGCTACCATCATAGACATAATCGTAATAAACCTGCTCTCCATGAGTCAGGATCCTCAACAATTTGTATACATCCTCTAGTGTGATGGTCATCTTGTTGAGGGGTAGATGGAAAGTATTATCATTAGAGTACCAACGCTCTACCATAGTCGTCAATAAACCTCGGTTCAGCTGAAACTAACAAAGATCAAGAAGGAATCTCAATCGTCCATCTCTATAGAAGGGTCATCTCATCAACCAGATTGAAGACCCAAGACACTACATTCCATACATATAACTTACGATAATGTGCCTACATTTTGTAAATGAAGTGAATTATATTATTATCTTTCTATTGGTGGATCATTCTAAGTCAATCAAACATATTAATTCTATCTTTTCTCATTTTGAGTGCATCAACCTATTATTCCTGACCTATAGATCTTGAGAAGGGATCAATTTGAAATATCTTTTAATCAATCTGATTGACACATCAAACATTCACTAGTATGATTATTCTAATATCTTAAACACTAAGTAACATTATGGAATCACATCTTTTTAGCTTGGCAATCGATCTGGTCATCCAAATGATCAATCAAAGATAACTTGTTCTATCCAAAATCAGGTTTTCATCAACTATCATAATACACATCACTTGATTAAGTGGATGCATCATTTTATGCTACACATCATTGAAAACATCAAACATGTCATTTAAAGTTTTGAAGGTGTTGCTTTACAACATATATAGCATTTGCAAATCCTATGTGTCATTCAAACTATGCTACGCATCATTTAAATCTTAATTTTGCAAAAGGGTTTCCTACACATCATTTCAAATATGGGGTTCACATTTTAACCTAATTCTTAAGCGGTGTTTAACACTCCCTACGCATTATTTAACTGCACAAACATGGCATTTCACTATCCTACACATCATTTAAAATCTCTTAAGTGGTATTTCACTAAATCTAATCTAGAAAGCATAAAAAAATGACAATAAATGATATCAAAAAGAGAAATAAATTCATCAGGAAGGTTCAAATCACTCAGTAGAGGTCCATAGTTAGGAGGTCTCTGATATTGGTATGCTCTCTCAAATTGATGCTCTCAGATAGGGACCACCATTACTCTCAATCACAGTAGAATAAGAGAAAAATCTCAATAGTCAAAAGTGAAAATGAATAGTAAATTTGGGTTTTTCAACCTATTTAAGCTATTTTGACCTAATTTTGGAAAGATTTTTACCCCCTGGGACTTAAATCTACATTTTCTACACACTGGGGCATTTTGTAATCTTATTATCATTATTCTCTATGTTTTCATAAATTAAATCATTTGGATATACCTTTTACATCAATCACTTCATATTGGCATCGGGACATCAAAATTTTTTCATTTTTTAGGGGGCATATATCATCAAATCATCAGATTAGGGTATCTATATCAAATCTTGGGCATTAAAAATTCAAAATTTTATCAGTGGGGCATTCTCCATCTTATCAATCAGAGTTTTGAATCTGAATTGTGAATCAAGTTTTCAAATCAGATCAGTGCATCAAATCAAATCAGTTGTGAATCATAATTTCAAATCAGGGTTTCAAATCAGTTATCAAATTAGAGTAGTTTTATCAATCAAATCAAATCAGTGCATCTTATCAACCAGGTTTTAAATCAATCAAGTTATCAATCAATCAATCAATATCAAATCAGTGATCAGGACATGCAATTTTCTTTGAATCAATGCGGTTCGCACATCAATTCAAAGAGGGGCATTTGTAGACACCCAAAATTGACCAGGTGTCTTAGTATCATCAAAATCTGCAAATCTCAGCAAAATGCTTCAAAATGTTTCAAAATCAATTCAAAATGACATTTATCAATCAAAGGGGATTAAATCAAATTTAAATCAAGGGATTAATTACTCATGAAATCAAATAATTAAACACAAGCCTAAAAGGATTAATCAAATTATGCAATTGCTTTTAATCAATTAATTTTATAGTTAAAATAAAAAATCAAATAGAACCTATTTTTTACATCACTAAATTAATTAAATGATTGAATTGATTAAAATCCTAATATCTTTTCAACACAAATAAGAGATCCAATGAGAATTTAGAACACACTTGCACATAGATCACTCCAATTTTGCATCTCAACCTCTCATTTACTCTTTAAAATCTCATCCACTCATTTTGTCCCACCCTTTGAGGACAACATTTAAATGGTCCCCTTATTTGAAACCATTTGAGAGATCAAACTCAACAAAGGATTAACCAATGATCAATTCACTCTACCCCCTACCCTTGAGATTTTACTATAAATACAAGCATTTTTCAAGCATAAGCATATCCTAGAAAATTTGAATGCAAAGCCTCCTTATTATAGGTAATTTCAAAGCATTTTGAGAAATAGTGAGAGCATTTTATAGAAAATTGAGAGATCATATCAATTCATGAGAGCATTTGAATTCATTTTGTATCATCTTTGAGAGAATTGAGAGCTAGATTAGGTATTTTATCATCAATTTCTCATTCTAGGAAGGTCACTAGTAGAGATTAAGGCTAAGTGCTCTACTTTCCAAGCCTAGTTAGAGAACCATGAGATGTTATAGATTTTAAATGCGGTTCTTTAGATTAATTTGTTTAATTCTTTCCATAGAATTGTGCTTAATTTTCCTAATTTCATGAAGGTGTATTAACTCACACACACACATAAAAATTAATTGCATATTTTCATATCTATTGTAAGTGCATTATCTCACTGATCAATATAATCAATTCTATACCTTTTCTCCACACTATTTTCCTCTGTGATGTTGTCTCACTGTTTGTCAGTGTCTGCAGAATCTAGCTCTTTCCTCAGCTTGATTGATTAGGTCTGAATAAATACTTTCTTCTCCTTCATAATCTTATTAGCATCTTCCCTCTTCTCTCTTCACCCCACACAATTCGTAATGAATTGAGTTTGTCTCTTTATAGACATGATTTTTCATTTTCCTGGCTTTCTTAATTCTTGGTGTGATCCACAATTCTCACCAATTAGATTTAAAGTAAACTCCAATTTTATCTCAGAGAGATCTTCTTCCCAATTGGACAAATCAACTTTAAATCAATTACTTATCTGGCTTTTTCTAGATGATTAAAACATAGATAAGTATAAGTTAAATCTATTTATAGCTCTTGATAGCTAAGCATTTTGTCATTTCTGAACTCTCTGTTCTGTCGGTCAACACTTTAGCTAGTCATCGGTAATAACTGACTATTCTGTTGGTGTGGTTCAGTTGTCATCACGATCTCCATCCTTTTCTTTTCCATCGGGCAACACTGTAGTTTTTTTCTAACGGGAAACATTGTGAATTTTCTCTTTTACTCTGTCTGTCGGTGTGCACTTCATTGGTGTATACAATCACTTAGTGAATACTTGAATTATATGCATTAATGATAGCATAGCCTTGATTCATCCATTCTTTGAAGTCTTTGGTATTATGTCCATGACCATATAGATTATATCAAGTTGACATCAATGACAATACAATACATTAACTGATTTAATTCTTTGCATGATCATCAACTTAAAACCTTTAAACATTCAATCAGTTACATGTCATCAATCTCTCCCTTTGGCATTGATGGCAACATACTATACTATTACTAATACAATATGAAATATACAGTTTCATCAAGCTTTCCTAATGTAACTATTACAAATTTTTGGCTTTCACTAAGCTCAAATAGATTTGATTTGATTCTTGTAGCTTTCTTTTTGTCTTCAATCCCTTCACTAGATATATGTAGAATCTTTCTTTCTCCGATGTGATGTGTTTATCTTCTTTGTCAAACTCTCTCCCTTTGATTGTTCTCCTTTCTTTTGATGTCTCTTTGTCAATAATTATTTCTCTTTAGATGTGTGATCTCCCATTCTTGTTATAGCTCTCCCTATGGATACTTTGATGGATATTTTCTCTCTCTCTCTGAGTTGATAAGGGATATAATCTCTCCCTAAGGTGATAAGAAATGATAATGGATATACTCTCTCCCTTTGACAACAATATCAAACAAATATTTTTGACAGTTAATGCAGAACACATCCTTTCTATCCATAATATATTCCTTGAATTTCCCTACCCATCGGTAATAACTCTGGTGCTTGGAGTAGATAAATACCTTGCTTTGTATAGATTTATCATTTAATTCCATCTCTCTACTTACATCAACATGAATGATATTCTAAGAATATGTAGGCTGATGCAGCCTTCTAGTCATCTTACTGACCAGTAGAGAAGGGTTTGACCCCTAGTCTCTTTCTCAAGCATTCAAATGCATCCTTGGGCAATGGCTTGGTGAAGATATCGGCCAATTTTTCCTTTGATTGCACATACTCAAGTGTCACCTCCTTTTCTTGAACTTGTTCTCTCAAATAATGATACTTCATGGAAATATGCTTTGTTTTAGCATGCATGACTGGATTCTTGGAAATGTTTATTGCACTTGTATTATCATAATAGATAATTACTGGTTCAAGAATTTTCATATGCATACCTTCTAGTAACTGTTTGATCCATGCAATATTTGAGCAATTTGTAGCAGCAGTGACATACTTTGCTTCTGCACTAGACTAAGAGATGCATCCTTACTTCTTGCTTATCCATGTGACAAGTCTGTCACCCATAAAGAATGATCCTCTAGTTGTGCTCTTTTGGTCATCAATATTTCTAGCCCAATCAGTGTCGGTAAAGACCTTAAGTTCAAATTTTCCTTCTCTTCTATAGCATAAGCCATATTCTTTGATATTCTTCAAATATCTTAGAATTATTTTCACATTAGTCTTATGGGATTCCTTGGGATTAGCAAAAAATCTTGCAACTATTCCTACTGCATGTGAAATATCTGGTCTATTATGTACAACATATATGATTTTTCCAATCATTGATCTGTACAAAGTTTGATTTACCTTTGATCAATTGTCTTCCTTTGTCAGCTTACATCCAGTTTCCATCAGTGTTCCAACTAGTTTGGACTCTTCCATCTTGAATATTTTCAGTACTTTCTTGATGTATTTGGATTGTATAATGAAAATACCTTCATCTTGTTGCATGATCTGTAGACCAAGAAAGAAATTGATCTCTCTGAACATAAACATCTCAAACTCTTTGCTCATTTCATTTGCAAATGATTTGCATAGCATATCATTTCCTCCAAGTATGATGTCATCAACAAATTTTTCAACAATCAAAATGTTAGCATCAGTATCTTCCTTTAAATAAAGATTACTATTTTCAGTAGTTCTTACAAATCCAATACTTATAAGATTGGAATTAAGTTTTTCATACCAGGCTCGGGGTGCTTATTTCAATCCATACAAGGATTTCTGAAGTCTACACACCATGTCCCTCTTGTCTAGATTAACAAACCCTTCTGGTTGTTCAATTTATACCTCTTCTTCAAGTATTCCATTTAGGAATGTTGACTCGACATCCATTTGATATACCTTGAATCCTTTATATACAAAAAAAGAAAGTATTATTATTACTCCTTCTAGCCTAGCAACAGGTGCAAAGGTCTCTCCATACTCAATTCCTTCTTCTTTTGCATACCCCTTACATACTAGTCTTGCTTTATTTCTGGTGACTTCTCCATTCTTAGTTAGTTTATTCTTGAATATCCATTTTGTAACGATGACATTCTTGTCATCTGGTCTTAGTACAAGTGTCCATGTCTTGTTTTTCTCTATCTTCTCAATCTCTTCATTCATATCACTAAGCCATTCATCATTATCTAGTGTAGCATTGACAGATTTTGGCTCATAATCACAAATAATACATCTTGTATTTAAAGACATACTTCTGGTTCTCAAACCAGCCTTCTTATCTGCAATGATCTGGTTCTGTGGATGGTTCTTTCTGACATATTTTGCAAGTACAGGTTCATCTCTTTGTCTATAAGCTTGATCATCATTTTGTCCTTCATTATGTTCTCCATCACTTTGTGCATCATCTTGAGAAATATTCTGATCATCATTATTTGCATCCTGATGCTTGGGTGCAATGATTTTTTGCTCGAGAGCTCTACATTGTTGGTTGGGTAGAGTGTCATGTTCTTCATTGTAAACAAACCTATTGCTCTTTTGGTTCTTTAGTGCTTTCCTTTTCATTCTTCTCTGAAAATTTATCTATCTTTACATTTACACTTTCAACAATTTTGTTAGAGGCCTTATTTAGACATTTATAAGAATTTCTCTTGGTAGAATACCCTAGAAAGATTCCTTCATCACTCTTGGAGTCCAGTTTTCCATTTCTATCATCTATTAAGATATAACATTGACTACCAAAATTTTTTAAATAACTCACATTGGGTGTGTATCCATACCAAAGCTCATAAGGTGTCTTTTTGGTGTCTTTCTTTAATTGTACTCTATTTAATGTGTAAAAAATAGTACTAACAACTTCCCTCTAGAACATTTGGTTGATGCCTTTCTCTATCATCAGTGTCCTTGCACAATCAACTATGGATCTATTCCTTCTTTCAATAATTTCATTTTTCAATGGTGTTCTCAGTGCAGAGACCTATCTTTTGATTCTATGCTCATTACAAAAGTTAGTGAATTCATCTAAAATAAATTCCCCTCCTCTATCTATTTTTAAGCATTTTAATTTTTTACCACTTTGCTTCTCAACCATTGCTTTATACTATTTAAACATCTTAAATGCTTCTAATTTATCTTTTGGAAACATGATTGTCATCATTCTAGAGTAATCATCAACAAAGAGAATAAAATTTCTATCTCCATAATAAATCTTTTTCCTCATAGGTCCACATAGGTCAGTATGGACTAATTCTAGAATGGCATCAGATGTATGGGTTTTTCTTTTGAAACTACATTTTTTCATCTTACCTTTTTGACAATTCTTACACATGATATTGCCAGGCTTAGTCATTGTTGGTAAGCCTCTTACATTTTTCTTTCTGCTAATCTTTATCATGTTGTCAAATTTCACATGACATAATCTTTTGTGCCACAACCATACGTCTTCATTTCTAGCCATTAAGCAAGTGGTGTTAGTATCATTTAGATAGAATAAGTTACCTTTTGTCTGCTCACTGGTATCAATCAAATTTCCTGACTTATTGAAGATCTTTGCCTTCTTATTTTCAAATGCTACTTCGTGACCTTAATTATTCAATTGAGAAATACTCAATAGATTATAATTCAATCTATTTACCTAATAAACATTTTCACTTTTTATCTAGTTATTCAACATTATGGTTCCTCTACCTTCAACTAGATAAGGTGTTTCATTACCCATTCTTACAGAACCACCTTTATAGTATTCAAAAGTCTCAAACTTTTGTTTTTCACCACTCATATGGTGAGTGCAGCCACTATCTATGATTTAGACATCATTTTTACTAAATTTAGATATGAGTGTAGTTTCTATATACCTTTATTAATCATCATTTGAATAATATTTTACTACTACAAATAGTATCTCAATGTCTTCCTCAAATTCAATGTCAGTGTCATCATCTTTACATTTTTCTAGGTAACTAGCCTTCTTTCCTTTGTCCTTGTAGTCTTGGGTATCTCTTTTTTCTGATTGTTGGTAGCTTCTGTAATCACCTCTATCAAAATTCTTTTCAAATGATCTGTCATTACTTATGTCATCTTTTCTTCTATTAGTACATCTTGCAATAAAGTGTCCAATCTCTTTACAATTATAACAAACAAGTGGTAATTTACATTTGTATTTACCTTTACCTCTTTGCATTCTTCGAGCCCTAAGTGCTTCAATTTCATCAAGATCTTCTTATTCACTTTCACTATCACTATCATTTCACATAGTATGTTTATGACTTGATTTACTTATTCTCAAAGAAAACTTAAATGCAGACTCTATGTTTGGTAAGACACTATTATCAAAGTTGTTCATCTCAAATGAAATCAACCTTCTAATCAGACTGTCTAGACTAATATTTCTATTTTCAACTGCTCTCATCTTCTGAATGGTAGATACTCTAATAGCATAAGTAGGCAGTAAGGTTCTTAGAATTTTACTTACCACTGTATCTTCTTCTAGTACACCTCCAACTCCTCGGATAACATTGACTACCTCTTTGATTCTTTTGTTGTACTGTGTGATATTTTTGTAGACGTCTAAAAAACATCCTTATATTAATTTAATTAATATTCACTTAGCATTATAATTAATTTTAATTAATTAATTATATTTGTTATGTTATTCTATTTATTTAATTAAATTTATTTAATTAGATATAATTCACTTTCCTTAGTATTTAAATATAATTTAAATACTATCCCCTTTAATGTATTTATATACATTATCCCTCATTAGTCCCTTTAAATAAATTTTAATTTATTTATTCCTCCACATGATTTAAATTATACTAAACCAATTTAATCTAAATTTTAAATTTAGATTAAGCTAATTTGAACTTAAATCCTACCCTACCTCACATCACTCTCACCAAATAGACCTACTCGATAATTAACTAAAGTTAATTAGGCTAGTTTCTTGATTCCTACAACAATTAGTCCTAATTATTTACTCACACATGTGTGAGTAAATCTCGAAAAATTAACTTTCCCAAATAATCCTAATTTGGTGCCAACAAGGTTTCTTACAACCTTGATGATACTCTCTTACACTTTCTAAAAGTGTCTTATTGAACAAAAACCCTTACACCTCTTACAAGATCCTTCACATGTGTACTTTAAGTACACCATGACCCATCACATCAAAAGTTTCTGACACATGTTTAAGAAAATTTGGCCTCTTGCATGGCTTATACGTCCCTCATGTGGCACCTATATGGATGCCACATGAGATCCACCTCATCCAAGCCCTCTCTCTCTTCAAAAAAATCCATAAATAGAGGTCATTGTCAAGAGAAAATCATCTCCCTTTTATGCATTGTTATCATGGTAGTTTAGTTCTAGAGTAATTCAACATTTTTCATAGAAATCTTAGTTCTTAGTTCATGTTTATTTCATTTTTTAATCTAGATATCAAATCTTAGGTCCATAATGGAATGAATCTCAGTTAGTTTTGCATATCTTGCATATCAATCTAGATTAGTTTTTACATCCATCAAATCATTGTGATGGCTTGAGACAAGTTGCTCATACTTGTTCTGGAGTTTTTCACTCTCTTAGCTTGTATTATCAATCATAGTGGGATTAAGTTATTGTGTTGGGAGAGCACACCCACAATAATCTCTAAGAGAAAATCAACAAGGCTTGGGTGCACTTGTTTGGCTCATCGGAGGTTGTGGTGTAAACCCGTTTTTTTATTCCTTCATTTGAATATGCTAACATGATTATGATTTTTAATGACTAACCTGCGTTGTTTGCATGTTTGAGTAATGGTGTTTGACAGGTAGGTTTTATCACATACATTTTGGCACACCTGGTGGGACCCACCTCCCTTTTTTCTATCAATTTTCTTGTAGTTTTTGCGATTCTAGAATTTTTTTACGCAGACCCGTTTGCACACCGATTCCGTCATCTGCATTTCTAGAACATCGTCTCTGATACTTTGATGTCTGCGCACATAAACCGTCGTCTCTGCCTGCTAAAAAAATATACTTTAGTAACATGGTTTAAAACTATTTTTTTATCAATTTTTAAGTATTTTAACTCTTTGGTTTTTGACAGTAAGACACTTATTAAGAGTTTAATGTTGTTTAAATTGATAATAAATATGATATTTATGTGTATTAGGTCTTTTTATAGTAGAATCTGACTGTCTGTTTATTTGGCTATCTGTGTAGGTAAACAACTGTATCCACAAATCACCATCTGTGTAGATCACCATCTATGCAAATTGTCATCTGTGTGTATCACATTTTGTGCTATTTTCTATGGTTAACATCTTTTTTGCTGCATTTCACATTTTAAGGACCAAAAAACTACTAATGGTTTCGTGTAGGTTCCCTGGAAGTTTTAACAGATTCTTTGGAATCAACTTGTATGGTTAAACATTCATCTTGGAATGTATGTTGCTTAAAGAAAAATGAACTTCACCCAATCTTGAATGTTTAAGGGAATTAACTTCATCACTCTTGAATGACTTAAACTGAATCAACACACCTTTGCAAGCTTTCCTTTTTTGTGTGTGGGAAAATAATTGAACATGTATGTTTAATCACACTATTGTGTCTTTTCCTTAGGTAGAAAACACATAGTTTTTCTTTAACTAGGTTCAATTTGGAATGAACTCTTTTCGGTGTGTTTGAAGAAGTGTTTTTCAACACTTCTTTTGACATATTTGTCATTAGATTAAATCCCTTAATACAAGTGACACTATGATTAAGTTATAGTCGTATCCTCTCCCACCGGCTTCGTGGAACTTGGGTGAAAAAAAACATTAGCTTAATCAAGCTTCTAGAGAGGCATGTCTAGAGGGTGCACTTCCCCTTTAGAGGACGACCTCAAACTGGTAATCCCTTTGGCTGATATAGATATAAAGTGCAACCCAAAGGTACTCTTTATCCCTTCAAGCTCGGGTGGGTCATGTTCAATGGTAGTCCATACTGAGTGAATATCCTCAGCATATTGGCATGGTTTAATTAGAGACTTAAGTGTCTCACACCATACAAACTGATTGTGGGGATGTCATAGAATCTTACTAGAAACTTTAACTTAGTAGCCAACCTGATTCACCTCTGAACGGTGATTTATTATAGTGCAAGGGGAGGGAAGATTCTCCCCCAAGATTCCCATCATATGTGTCCCAGGGTATTGTGTTGCGAAAGAGATCTTTGTAGCACGACAACAATACTTGGCAAAAGGAAAAAACACGGGTTCCCTTTCGATGGTGACACTGCTATGTGAGATAAAGGAATACCAAGAAATGGGCATATAATATTTAATGTGAAGCCAATTTCCTAAGGTAGCTACTGTTTGAACTATCTTTGTTGTGATAAACCAAGTAAAAACATAAGTGGCTTGAAAGAGTCACTTGAACATACACAATTGAGATTTTGCAATTTGAATCAAAAGTTTTCCAACGTCACATTTTCTTGTATCCCTCAAGGTTTCTTTGTCCCTTGTTGGGTTGTTTTAATACATGTGCCCTTTATTTTTCTAGTTTGAGTGTGCTAAAATTGGTTCTTTCCATCGAAAAAATTTGTCCAAAATCAGACTGAAGATCAAAAACTTTCCAGAATTTCAACACACTTCCTTAGCAATAGTTAGTTGTCTACACTCTGGATCCACCATGTGTTTAGATTACCATCTGCACAGATCACCATCTACGCAAAATGCCAGCTGCGTGTGAGATTTTGTCTCTGCTTAAAAATAGTGAGCTTCCAAATTTCCGAAGGTATCCAAAATTTGGTCTTCTGTAGGACCCTAAAATTATTTTTCCTAGATCATTCAGTCATTCAACCAAAATCAGATTTTTCACATGACATGACCAGTTTCAAGAAACATAAGAAGGTTAAGCCTCCAACACCTCTATTCTATAGAGACCATAATGAAACCACCCGCAAATCTAAAGAATATCAACATATTACCACATCTATCAAATGGGAGATCGAATATCATGAGAAATTTGATGAAATTCATTAAAACAACAAGATCTACAACTTCATGGCCAAATATTCCAGCAACATTGCTTTCATCGCCATTAAGCAATATGATTAGATAACCTCTTGCTTCTAGAATCAATTCTTCATAATTCTTCCATCATCATTCTTCCTTCTCTTGGATCATTAGATCAAATCAATCCAATCCTTTTAGGTTGAAAGACCTTAATCAAAGTATTGCAAACCTTCATCCTCAAACAAGGACAACATTACTTGTAGACCATCAGTCTGTCTCAAGTAATTTTAATTCCTTAGTAATGTCCCATTTTTCTTGAGATCATGAGTCCATCTTAAAGTAGAACATGTGTTTCTTCAAATCCTCTTATGTTTGTATCATCACAAGGTTTTTTCATGCTTAGGTTTTCTTCCAAAAACCTTTAAATCAATCAATCAATCCTCAATCTAATCAATCAATATTTAATCAAACATTAATCAATCCAATCCAATCAAATCCAATCAAACCAAAACTCAAGATCTTTGCTCCATTCTATTTCAATCTTACACCTTCTTGTCTTCCATTCTTCTATGTTCACCATTGCATGGTTGTCACTTGATCCAAAGCTAGAAACATGAGGCGAGGAACACTCAACACTGCTACCTATGAAGTGAACCCTTCTGGCGGTCAATACTTTTAAGGTACTTAAGTACAAGCTGAGGGAATTTTGAAAGAAATTGAGTTAGTAGAACAAGAGGAATGACCTACCCAAGTGAATGATTTCCTTAGCGATCCTTACAATGTGGAAATGGTTGAGAAAGCCATTATGCAAAATAATGGTGAAATATTCTTGAATATTATTTGAAATGACATCACAGTACCCACTAACTTGGATGATACACTACTTACCCAAAACATCACCAAAGCCACTGCTGCCACTACTGCAGCCATGGCTTCTACCTTAAATGCTATATCATTACGTGACACTACTAAAGGACCTGATAATAAACCTTCCACATCAGCACCTTTATCAACAACTACATCAATTCCCCAATTGACACAAGAACAAATTCAACAAATCCTTAGCGCCTTGCTAAAAAATACTACACATAACAACACTCAAATGATGACAACTCAAGGAGAAAGCACTAATGTCAACAACATAGGGTAGATTTCCATGCCTTTTCCTACATCATGTCTATTTCAAACAATAGGTATGAAAACATCTACAATTGACACATCTAGAGCTTATCAATACATACCTCCTCCTACTGTTGTTATGACCTCCACTAGGTTTTCAGCTGCACAGTTGGGAGGCGGAGCTTATGTAGCACTGTTTATCACACATAATACTCAAGATTTCACCCAAAAATTCAATGAGCTCAAAAGAATTGTACAAGGTTTACAAAATGGGGGCAAGAAGGAGTTTTCTTTTGAGGACATTTGTCCCTATCCATTTGACAAGTCTATTACAATGCAACCATTCCCACCAAAATTTGAGATGCCTAAATTTGAGAAATAGAAAGGTGAAATATGTCCTCTACAACATCTCAAAGATTTTTACATTGCATGTCAAGAAGTTTCCTAGAATGAGAATTACTTAAAAAGAATCTTCACTAGGAGTCTTGGAGGCACAGCTTTGGAATGGTTCATAGCCCTTCCTTATGAGTCAATCTCTACTTTCTCTGACCTTGCAAAGAAATTTTTTGGACAATATTCATATAACATTGAGCATCAAGCAACACTCATCAATTCATGCAATACTAAACAAAAGAATGGAGAAAGTTTTTCTAGTTTCTTACAATGATGGAGACATATTGCCAATCACATGCCATGGAAAATACCTGATAGTCACTTAATTGACACCTTCCCAAAGAATTTGATCTCTATAATGTCTTTCCAAATGAAAATTGCTTCTTCTGACACCTTTGATTCCCTTGTCAAGAAGGGAAAAGACATTGAAGATGGCCTTTTTTCAAAGAGGTGGCATCAAACATTATACTCCTTCCAACAATGATAAATTAAAATTTTGGAGTAAAAAAAATGAGTTGTTAATGATGGAGTGACTGATGCCAAGCATGTTCAAACTTTCCAAGCGCCCAACAATAACAATCAAAACAATTGCAACACCAATCAGAACTAAAATAAGAATCACAATAACAATCAAAACCAGAACTAGAATCAGAATCTAAACAATCAGAATCAGAACAACAATCAACAACCACGCAATCAATCATTCTTGTTTCCTCGCAACAATTACAACTAGAATAACAAAAACAACAATAATAATGACAATCAACAATGAAAACAATTCATAGCTTTGGTAGAACCTCTAGATGTGGTCTTTAAACAACTTGTAGATCAAGGGATGATAGTCTATCCAAATACTCAAACTTTCAATGAGAATCAACCTAAGCCTATTTGGTATAGAGATAATGAATATTGTGATTATCATCACATCAAGGGATATGAAACTGAGAAATGCATGAAGCTTAGACACTTTGTGCAAGATCTTATTAAGGATTGGAAAATTGAAGTTGAAGGTCAAAATGCATCCTCATCTAATGTGAAACTCAAATTCTACAATCAACCCTTCCCACCTCACAATCAGAACAATGCATCCAACGCGATCTCATATGATTACTCTACCAATACTATCATAGGCCATGATTGAACATGTGGGATTCTAAATGAAAATGATATCTTTAGGCTCGATTCTCTTTGTGGCTGCATTGAAGAAGCTGACACACATTTTAACACCATAATCCTCAAAGATATAGGTTTTAATGCTACCACATGCAGACCCAGATTTACTATTCAAGTTGTTGATAAACCTTCTACATCTACAAATCCACCAGCTGCACTATATACGGCTGCTTGGCCTACCTCATGATATGACCTATTGGCTCAGTTAGGGAAGATGCCTACACAAATATCTATTCTAGAGCTCCTAACAACCTCACCAATTCATAGATAAATCCTTGATAAAGCTCTAAATGAATCACGTGTCCCTGAGAACATCAATGCCACACAATTCCAAGCTATGATAGGGAACTTAGCTGGACAAGAACATCTTGTCTTCACCAATAAGGAATTTCATGGTCTTGACCTACATCATAATAAGTCCCTCCTTATAGAAGGAAAATTCCAATCCACAAAAATAAAATGAGTCCTTATAGATGGTGGATCTGGCTTGAATTTTTGAATGTTAAAGATGATTCATAACATCGGTCTTTCTGAGGACATCTTGGATGTAGAAAAATGAATCACAATAAAGGCCTATGATGATTGAGAGCGAGAAAGAAAGGCTCTAATCATAGTACCATTACAAGTGGGCCCGACCTTGATTGAAACTATTTTCCTTGTGCTGGATCTAGATCTACCTTATAATATATTGTTGGGATAACAATGGATACATGCTATCAAAGGTGTACCCTCTACTTATCATCAATGTCTAAAGTTCCCACATCATAGTAGAGAAATCATAATTCCTGGAGATCCTAAGCCCTTTCAATACTGCAAGAGACTAGAAGGAAAAAAATATAACTATTGTCCATTGCATGAGTTTGGCCGATATTCTAATCAAGAAAATCCTATTTCAAACACTCCCTCGGTTCTAGAAAAGACATCAAAAACACCAGCTAAAAAATCCAAAGTAAAGGAAAAAGTTACTGAAGACATGGTTATTGAAGACAAACCCTCCTCATATCAAAGGCCACTTTTATAGATCAAGGCATGGGAGAGTATAAATTTTAAAGTGCTCTATGTATTGGGAAACTCCCTTTGTCTCCAAAGTCTCATGGAAGACCATCAGCATTACCCCCATCTAAAGAAAAAGAGCTCATGAATTGCAAACCAACTACTTTTGAACATTGGGGTTCTTTATCAGATGAACACATGGAACACAATGTCCTTGATTATCTCTATAATGACAAAGAAGAAAGACCTGTAACTTTCCCCAAAGGAAAGTATCCTAAGGTTACTCCCATTGTAGAAAGCATGGGATATCATGGTACTATCCTTGGAGCTAATGAAATGGGTAAGAAGAAGATCATAACAACCAATGGCTATCCTAAGGGACATGGATTGGGTTTCGTGAGACCAAGACCAACTTAGCTAAGGATTATTGTTTAGCTACCTCAGATTTAGACACTGAGGAAGAGTTCTTCAAAGTACCATTCCACTATGTTGAAGATGACCTAAATGAAAATCACCATGTCTTCACAATCACCCAAGCCAACCTTTCATCCCCTTGTCTACCCCTCTCAAACCCTAAATTAATTGATTGGGATCACAAAGACTCATCACCAGCTTTGGATGTTTGTGATTTGGATGAGGCAGGTTTAGCCCTCTTTGGACTTAAGAATCTATGAGAGTATGAACATAAAATCCACTACAGTGAACAAGCATACTTCGGTAGCCAATTCAACTCTCTTAGTCACAAAAATGAAAAAGAAAATAAAAATAAAAAAATGAAAATACATCCTCTGGTGAAAATCTCTTACAGGAACCTTTGGATGAAGAAAAAGATAAACTAAAGGACTCTTCCTCTAGTGAAAACCTTTCTGAGGTGCTAGAGGAGGGAGAGGATAAATTTATGTTTATATCCTTAGAACCAAAAGTGTCCTCTATTATTATTGAAGACACTATTCCAATCAATCCGGGCATAGAAAAAGATCCACACATCACCTACATTGTCATTTCTCTCAGTGATCAGGAAAAGAAAGACATGACAACGTTCTTGCATAAACATAAAATCAACTTTGCCTGGACTTAAAAATACATGCCTGAGCTAGATACATATCTTTTCATGCATCATCTTATTGTAGATCCAAGTGTAAAACCTATTAAGAAGAAACTTTGCAAGATGCATCCGCAAGTCGCGTTGGTAGTCAAAGTAGAACTTCAAAAAATGTTGGATGCTGAAGTGATCAGACCAATTGATTATCTTGAATGGGTTTCTAATATTGTACTAGTAGGAAAGCTTGCTGGGGGCATTTGAATATGCACTGATTTTAGAGATCTAAACCTTGCATGTCCCAAGGATGATTTTCCACTCCCAAATATTGACATTATAGTGGATTTCAATGCCAAACAAGAAATGTTGTCTCTTATGGATGGCTTCTCAGGTTAAAATCAGATAAAGATAAACCTAGAAGACCAGCACAAAATTTCCTTCAAAACACCTTGGGGCACCTTCTTTTATGAGGTGTTGCCCTTTGGCCTTACGAATGTAGGAGCCACTTATCAATGAGAAATGACTACCATCTTTCATGATCTTTTACATGTCATCATGGAAGATTATGTGGATGATCTTATAAGAAAATCTAAGACAAGGGATTCACATATTCCTATCCTTACTACCATTTTTGAGCTATTGGAGAAGTATAGGCTTTGGTTGAATCCTAAGAAAAGTGTCTTTGGAGTACAATCTGGTAAGTTGTTGGGATACATTATGTCATGATGTGGAATAGAAGTTGATCCAAAGAAAGTGAAAGAAATCCTAGAGATGCCACCACCCAAAACATTGAAGCAGTTACACAGTTTACAAGGAAAACTACAATCAATCAAAAGATTCATGTCACAACTAGTAGATAAGGTGCATCCGTTCTCTCATCTCCTATGTAAGAATATCAAGTTTCAATGGGATTTCTTATGTCAAAATGAATTTGAGAAACTAAAAGGCTATCTAGCCAATCCACCTATGTTGGTACCACCTCTTGTTGGTTTTCCTCTGATTTTATATATATCTTCTACAGAGGTTACGTTGGGAGCCCTCCTAGCACAATTAGATGATACCGGCAATGAGCAAGAAATTTACTATCTCAACAATACTCTTATTGGTTATGAGTTGAATTATTCCCTAATTGAGAGAGAATGTTTGGGTGTTGTTTTCTATACAAAGAAACTATAGCATTATATTCTCAATCATAAGATTCATCTTGTTTCCAAAATTGATCCACTTAAATATCTCCTGGCACGTGTTGTTCTTACTACTCATACAGAAAAATAGGTCATGATCCTTAGTGAGTTTGACATTGTTTATGTGGATCACAAAGCTATCAAAGGACAAGTAATTGCAGATCAGCTAGATGAAGCTTCTATTGACTATAAACATCCATTAATCATAGATTTTCTAGATAAATCAGTCCCCAATCTGGCTCGAGTACACCATGGAAGATTTATTTTGATGGATCCTTCACTCAGAAAGGATCGGGGGTAGGAACCTTGTTTGTTACACCAAAAGGGGATCTCATCCCTAAATATTATAAGTTATAGTTTCCTTGTACCAAAAACATTGCAAAATATGAAGCCCTTGTACTTGGACTCTGGCAAGCCATGCAATAGAATATTCTCAATTTACTAGTGCTTGGTGATTGATAATTGGTTATCAAACAAGTTATAGATGAATATCAAACAAAGTATGACAAGTTGCTTCCCTGTCACCATACAGTTGAAGATTTCAAAATGCATTTCACTGAACTAATCTTCCAACAGATCACTCACACAAACAATAAAGAAGCAGATGCCATGGCAACAATTGGGTCCTTGATCACCATTCTAGAATATAGTATATGGTGTGAGTTTCTTATTGAGAATCTTACGATCCCTTCTTGTGACAAACCAAATTTTGAAATGGTGTGTGAAATTGTTGATCCTAACTCCCAATGGTACCAAGAAGTCCATTCCTACCTTTGTGATGGACATACCCCACTTAGTTTAACCCCCAACCAATGTAAAACCCTCATTCGCCACCCTTCCCGATACACAATCCTTGGTGATACCCTTTTTCAAAAGCATTTCGATGGAACTCTTTTAAGGTGTTTGAATTTTGATGAAGCACAAATGTCCTTGGAGGAGGTACATCAAGGAATCTATCAGGCTCACTCTAGTGGACTTACTTTGGCCAAGAAGTTGTTACAGACTGGATATTACTGGCCTATTATGGAACAAGATGTCTACAACTATGTGAAGAAGTGTGTGCCTTGTCAATATCATGGTGATTTGATACATGCTCCATCCCAATCCCTCCATCCCACCATCACCCCTTGGCCCTTTTCCTGATGGGGTCTTGACCTCGTTGGCCAGATTTTCTCTAATTCTTCTAATGGCTATAAATATATCCTTGTTGGTACTGAGTACTTTACCTAGTGGGTCAAAGTTGTTCCTCTCACCTACACTACTGGAAAACAAATTTCAAAGTTCATTTTGAACTATCTTATCTGTTGCTATGGCATTCCTCAGGAAATTGTTACTAATAATGGAGGACCTTTCAAGAACAAGGATTTCATAGAGCTATGTAGGAAATTCAGCATTACCCACCATACCTCTTCCAAGTACTTTCCACAAAGAAATGGTCAAGGTGAGGCTACGAATAAAACTATCCTCAAGAAAATAGGCGATGAAGTTGGTCACGATTAGCACCTTCAACTCAATCCTACCCTTTGCGCCTACCACAACTCCATTTGAACCCCCACTAGAGCCACCCCATTTTCCCTTGTTTACGGTGCTAAGACTATTCTACCCCTCAAAATTGAGCTCCCTTCCCTTAGAATTTCTCTCAAGAATCTGTCGTCCGCAGAAGAATATAGAGTTTCCCACTTGCAAGAGCTATAACTCCTTGATGAGAGATGCCTCAGTACCCTAGACCACCTCCATGTGTATCAAAATCACCTTCACCTTTAGTTTAACAAAAGGATCAAGCCTCATCAGTTTGAGGTTGGTGATCGTGTCCTGCAGCACAATATGAAGAACCTCCAGAACAGTGAAAAGAAAGGAAAGTTTGAAACTAATTGGTTGGGGCCCTTCATCGTCATAGAAAAGTATGGTTCCAATGCTTATCAATTTGTGTCACAAGAGGGATATCATATCCCTGATCCTGTAAATATTGTACATCTCTAGCGCTTCTATGCTTGATCCATCAGTAATCCGTTGTACAGCTAAAATTTTTAAAAAATCAAAAGAATCAAAAAAGAAAAAAATCCAAAAACATTCAAAAAATTAGAAAAGAAAAAAAATAAAAAAAAATTCAAAATATTCAAAAAGAATAAAAAAATACAAAATCTTGAAAAAGTATCAAAAAGGAAAAAGAGAAAGAGAAATAAATTTGTCCATCTGTGAAAACTACTTTGGTGATGCAATGGATAAGTACCATGGTGAAAACCTATTTTAGGCGCCATGTGTAGTCAGATCCACCATCTATTTCAACATTTTTTCCAAGAAGCCTACATCACCTTCCATAATAAATGTCACTACCCATATCTATGTAGGTAGTTCCTTGACCATTTTCCACCTCCGCAATAAAATTTCCCGCACAACTAAGCTTACCATATCAATACCTAGCTTTGTTCTAGACACAATGATCGCAAAAATTTTCCAACAAATCAGTAGATATATTGACTTTCCTAATGATCATTCTATTCACAAGCAATTGCCAACGAATTCTCATTTTTATCAATCAATCTTTGGCCCATTAGGATACATCCTTCTAGTGTGGGCTGTTCTATCAATTCTCACATAAAAATTGTTCATGGAAAGAACTTTTGGACTGAATGCCCCTTGGTGAGGATGCCTTTTTGTTGATTTTATCTTGTGTTTTACTATATCCTTATCGTGACAACCTTGATATTTTATATCTTGGTTTGTTATGGTGAGTATCTAGTGAAATACGTTTCAATTGTGGTGTGATCTTCTTGTCATAGTTTGTTAGTGCATTTATGTTTTGATATTTATTTATGACTATGTATGCCTCACTAGGGGTAGGATTCATTCATTTGAAATCCCTAAAAATATCTTGATGTACTGCGTCTCCTCATGAGTAACATTTCATAGGTCTCATCATACCTGATATCTTGCATTCTAGTTGCTAACAATCTATTTCTCTGAGAGTCTAGTCCATGCAAAGGAACCATGTCACTTGTATTTTCTAGGACATGGTGCATAACTCCTTTTGCAATATCAAACTAGGGTGTGCTCTCCAACATTAACAAGGTATCAATCACACTATTATCATGTAGTTATCATTTAAATTATAGCTAGGTCATTTTGCACTTTGATTTTTCTCTTGGAAAAGGTTTCTATTTATTCCCCCTATCCACTCACCTAAGTGATTTTATTAGACCTATTTGATACACACAAAAATAGTGTCCCCATATGTCTCATATTGCATTCATTCATCAGGTTACTTATGTTCTTCATTAGAAGTTGCATTTTTACTTCATTCATTAATTATTATTCATTACAGTTGCATTGTTACTTCATTCATTAATTATTACTCATTAAGATTGCATTTAGTTCCCTACATATTTTAGTTGCATTGTTACTGATTTCATTACCCACTCATCATTATAGTTGCATATAGTTACATTTCCTTCATTATCCATTCATTATTTAGTTGCATTGATAAAGTCTTTAACATCATTTTTAAGATTCATTACACATTTCACCAATCACATATGCATTTACACTTATTAACCATCACATTATGTATCAATACATGTCAAAATACATCCATCTATAAGCATTAACACATCACACCTAACATATATATATATATATATATATATATATATATATATATATATATATATATCCCATCCCTGCATCACAAATAAATCAGCATATTCATATACATACATCTCATACTGCATGTTAGTCATAAACATCATATGTAATATAAAATCATAATGCATCCATACATCCTGCATAAACACCATATAGCATCATAAATAAAGTCGATAAGGTCCCAAATAGTCCACAAAGTCCATGTATATATTGTTGCAGATTTGATTTTGAACAGTTGATTGATTGTATGTTTGTCATTGATGACAACATATAATACACAACAGTACTTCTATATGTACTTATCCATATGATGACATGAAGAATTGCATGGATAGATACATGTTGTTGACATGTTTATTATGCTATGTTCATATATGCAGACCTAGATATGATGTTTCAGTAAAGATATGTAATTCTGTTATTGACGGTTACAGTTCTGGGGGAATAACGGTTTAAGGCCGATGTATGCAACGTGTTTATTGAGTTGCGCCTATCTTTAAGATATGCGTGTGTATATTCATGATGAGTTATGAGTTGTTTATATTAATCTAAAGGTTCCAAATGTATTTCAAGAAGATTGCAAAGTTATGGTTAATTTGGTGAAGCCAACTTAGTCAAGCGACACGTCTATTCAGTTTATACTTGTGTAGTTGTAATTATGTGTGTGCACTTAATAGAGTCAACAAGGAAGTTATGAAGAGTTGTCTTACAGGTCCCATGATCTCATACTTGGTGTATGTATTTATAGAAGGTCATTTGTGATAAGAAGAGTTGTGAAAGCCAGAGATAAGAAAAGAAGAGTAGAGTGTTAAAGAAGTAGAGCTATATTTATCATATGTTGATAATATAGATATTGAAGTAGAAGCTTTCAGAATACAGAGAAGATTTTTGTAGTTCTCTACAAGAGGTTAAAGCATCGGAACACAAAAGGAACTAATCAGAAAAGCAGTGTCACAAACAATAGTTCACCTTGTTGATACAGTGTGTATCAAATAACCAAAAGGTTGTAGCCTTCACCACTTGGACAGTGAGTCCTTGGATAGTGAGTCCGCCACCCCTAACAGGGTTATTGTAAAAGACTCCTAACAAGGTCAGACCCTTAACAAGGTCACTATACTACTGCATTGTAATGAACAACTCCTAACAGGGTTCAAATATCTTTTAACAGGGATTACTATAAATAGTATAGTTCTTTGTGGGTGCTAATTCCCACTGGGGTTTTTACCATTTGGTTTTCCCGTAACCAAATTGATGTGTTGTGTAATGTGTTATCTAAATGTGCATTTACTTTGTATCAATCTAGATTAATAACTATAAGATAAAGATAAAGTTGCTAATAACTGATTCACCCCCCCCCTCTCATTTATCCCTGAAGTATTCTAACAATTGGTATCAGAGCCAAGTTCCTTGGAGAAGAAGCCTAACAGCTTAAGGTAGATCAAGATGTCTTACTTTAGAAAAGAAATCCCTAAGTTCAATGGAGAGAATTATTTGGATTGGAAAAACAAAATGATAACACATCTACAATGCATTGGATTTGAGATCTTTGAAATTGCCACACAAGAGGTTATAATTCCGTCTATGAAAGACCTTGCAAATGATGATGCTACTAATAGATGAAAGGAAAAATTTACCAATAATTCAATTGCCAAAGAAGCCCTAATCAGTGCCTTATCTGACAGTGAATTTTCTGAAATCAAGAAGATTGACAAAGCATATACCATATGGAAGTATTTAGCAGACATGTTTGAAGGAGATGTTCAAGTAAAGAAAACATTAGAGCTTACAACAGTCTTGAGATGTTACTGGAAGAAAACATTAGAGCTTACAATCAAAGGATAAACAAAGCAGTATCCGGAATCAGGAACAATGGTGGTGAAATATCAGAAGAAGATATAATGGATAAGTTGTTAACTACTTTGACATCAGACTATGAAAACAAGATTAGTCTTCTAGAGGAAACTATGCAATTCTCACAAAACTTCAAGAGAGAGACTTTGATCAGTAAAATGTCTACATTTGAGATGTCAAGATTGAAAAATGAACCTAAGAATGAAACAGCCTTCAAAGCTTCAATCCATGGTAAGAAATCCTCACACATCTCTATTCATAATGAGAATGAAGAAACTGATGAAGAGATGGAAGATATAATTTCCATGATTTCTAAGAGAGAAAAGAAAGGAAAAGGAAAGTATGAAGGACAACTTCCATTCAAGTGTTTTTCATGTAATAAGATTGGTCACTTTGCATCTAAATGTCCCACAAGAGTCAAGAAGTTCAGATCTAATTACAAACCTAAATATAGGAAGGAATGTTACCATGTTGAAGAAGGTGTAATTGATGAAGATTCAGGAGAAGATGAAATTGGATTTGTTTCCCTTAAATACATGGAAAGGTTTCTCAAAGCTATAGACATTGCAGATAAAGAAGAAGATCATGAATTAGCCTTAATTTCCAAAGCAGATGTCAGAACTGATTGGATCATTGATAGTGGTTACTCACACCACATGACAGGTGACAAAGATATATTTTTCATGTAGATAAATACAAAGGTGGTATGGTTAGATTTGGAGATAACACTCCTAAACCTATCATAGGCAGAGGATCCATCACCTTGGATGGAAAGAACAAGACAGATGATGTTCTATATGTAGATGCATTACATCATAATCTACTAAGTGTTGGAAAACTACTTGACAAAGGATATCATTTAGAGTTCAAGGACAACAAGTGCAGTATTAGCAACAAGGATGAAGACATGATTGCATTAGGCTCTAAAACAAAAGGTAATGTTTTTTAGCTTAATTCAGATGTAAGTTGTTTTGTTGCAAAAGTAGATGACAATTGCTTATGGCACAAGAGACTATGTCATATGAATTTTGACAATATAGTAAAGATCAGTAATGTCAAGGCAGTTAGAGACCTACCAAGCATTGCAAGACTAGTTGACACAATTTGCAGGGAATGTGTTATGGGTAAACATGTAAGGAGTTCTTTCAGAAGCAAGCGTACCTCAACAAAAAACAAGTTGGACTTAGTGCATACAAATTTATGGTCCTACTCAAAAAAGATCATACTATGGTGAAAGGTACTTTATTTTATTTGTTGATGATTTTTCTAGGATGATGTGGGTTGCATTCTTAAAGGATAAATCAAAAGCCTTTGAGAAATTCAAAATATTCAAAGCTAAGGTTGATAATGAATCTGGACTAAAAATGAAATGTTTAAGATTAGATAGAGGAGGAGAATTCACCTCTGACCAGTTTTATGACTACTATGAAGAACATGGAATAAAAAGGTAGTTGAGTGCCCCTAGAACACCTCAGCAAAATGGAATTGTAGAAAGGA
Organism: Thuja plicata; assembly: GCA_018584345.1. NCBI lineage: Eukaryota > Viridiplantae > Streptophyta > Pinopsida > Cupressales > Cupressaceae > Thuja > Thuja plicata. Next base: position 3,330,730 of record MU224896.1, read on the forward strand.
GAAACAGGATTATACTTGATATAGCGCGCACCATGATGATTGAAGGAAAAGTGGCACACACCTATTGGAGAGATGTAGTGAACACTGTAGTGTATACTATCAATAGAACCCAATTGAGACTAGGTGTGGACAAGACACCCTATGAACTTTGGTTTGGTAATATACCCACAGTAAAATACTTCAGAATATTTGGCAGCAAGTGCTACATCAAGAGAGATGACAGTGTTAGCAAGTTTGATGCTAGAAGTGATGAAGGTATTTTTATTGGTTACTCTACAAAAAGAAAAGCTTACAGATGTTTCAATTTGATATTAAAGAAGATAATTGAAAGCATGCATGTTAAGATTGATGAGAAGTTTATGATTCAAGAGAGGTACTATGATTATGCAGCTTTGATTGAAGAAGAACCCAGACCTAATAGTAAAGATACTATGATTGAATAAATGTTTGATTACATTGATGTCTCATGCAATGACCCTGAGTCAAGCAATGAAGAACAATACATTACATAGGAAGAAGTCACACCTAAGGTTCCTAAGTTTACATCCAGATACCACTCTAAAAACTATATCATTGGAGATTAGAGCAGCAGTGTTTTGACCAGATCAAAAGAAAAGAATCTAACAGTGGATGAAGAGGTATGTTTACTTTCACAGATTGAACCATTAAGTGTTGAAGATGCTTGTAATGATTCTGATTGGAAAAATGCAATGAAAGAAGAACTAGATCAGATAATCAAGAATGACACATGGGAATTGGTTTCCTAGACCAAGTGATAAAAATGTGATTGGAACAAAGTGGATTTTCAGAAACAAAATGAATGAAGAAGGTACAGTAATAAGAAATAAATAAAGATTAGTATGCAAAGGATATGTGTAGAGAGAAGGAATAGACTACACTGATACATTTTCCCCTATGAGCAGACTGGAAGCCATAAAAATTTTTTTGGCATATGCAACAATAAAAGACTTTAAAGTTTATCAAATGGATGTCAAATCAGCTTTTTTGAATGGTGACTTAAAAGAAGAAGTATACATAGAATACTCTAAAGGATTTAACCTTTCAGATAGACCAGACATGGTATGAAAATTGAAGAAAGCACTCTATGGACTTAAGCAAGCCCCAAGAGCCTGGTATGAGAGACTAGATGGTTATCTCACCAAGATTGGATTCAAGAAAGGAGCAACAGATTGCAACTTATTCACAAGAAAAACACCTGATGGATTACTATTAGTTGCCATATTTGTTAATGACATTATCTTTGGAGGTAATGACAAGTTTAGTATTACATTTGCAAAAGAAATGCAAAATTAATTTGAAATGAGCATGATTAGTCCTATAAAATACCTTTTGGGACTGAATGTAAAACAGATAGATAAAGGAATATTCATTAATCAGTCAAAATATGTGAAGGAAATATTGAAAACCTTCAAGATGGAGGATTGCAAGCCAGTATGCACTCCTATGATCAGAGGAAGTAAACTTTCAAACGATGATGACTCCATAGTAGTTGATAAAACATTGTACAAATCTATGATTGGAAAGCTTATTTATCAAAGTCAATCAAGACATGACATATCTAATGTAGTTGGCATTGTTGGAAGATTTGTAGCTGAACCCAAGCATAATCACCTAATGGAAATCAAGAGGATATTTATATATCTTAAGGGAACTATAGACTATGGTTTATGGTATCCTAAATCAGAGAATAGACAACTTCATGTGTATACTGATGCAAATTGGGCAGGTTGTATTGATGACAGGAAGAGCACTTCAGGAGGAGAAGTATTTCTTGGAGAAAGGTTGGTATCTTGGACAAGTAAGAAGCAAAACTATATTTCTCAGTCAATGGCAGAGGCAGAATATGTTGCAGCAGCACTGAATTGTACAACAATTGTTTGGATCAAGCAGATGGTTAAAGACTTTGGTATTCAAGTTGACTATCCTATTGTTATTCATTGTGATAACACCAGTACTATTAACATGTATAAGAACCTTGTGATGCACGCAAAGACAAAATACATAGAGATCAATTACCATTTTCTAAGAGAAAAAGTTGCAGACAAGGAAGTGACATTGGACTATGTAAACACAAAAGATTAGTTAGTAGACATTTTCATGAAGCCTTTAGTAAAGGACACTTTTGAGTATCTAAGGGAGAAGTTGGGAGTAATTCCCTCTCCCAAGTTTGATTAGAGAAAGCAGCAAGTACATCAATCTTGTGTGACTGATAAATGGTTGACTACTCTACTTCTAAAGCAGTACCTGTGCATAATGGTTTATGGCGCTCTTTGCCATTGATGTCAATGGGGGAGTATGTACTAAAAACAAGGAACACAAAAATAGAGCAAAACAAGGAACACATACAAGGAGCTTATACTCTAGGGGAGTATACATATAAAACACTGTCTATGTAACTACAGCAGTGTAGATGAAACTTTGATGAGGATATTGAGAAGATTGTAAAAGAAAGAAGACACCATGAACAGAAGTTGTTTTTATCATATGTTTCCATCAATGCCAAAGTGGGAGATTGTTGGAGATTTGATTCTGAACAGTTGATTGATTGTATGTTTGTCATTGATGACAACATATAATACACAACAATACTTCTGTATGTACTTATCCATATGATGACATGAAGACTTGCATGGATAGATACATTTTATTGACATGTTTATTATGCTATGTTCATACATGCAGACACAAATATGATGTTTCAGTAAAGATATGTAATTTTGTTATTGACGGTTACAGTTCTGGAGGAATAACAGTTTAAGGCCAACATATGTAACGTGTTTATTGAGTTGCACCTATCTTCAGGATACACATGTGTATATTCCTGATGAGTTATGAGTTTTTGATATTAATCTAAAGGTGCCAAACATATTTCAAGAAGATTGCAAAGTTATGGTTAATTTGGTGAAGCCAACTTAGTGAAGATGTGTCTATTCAGTTTATACTTGTGCAGTTGTAATTATGCTTGCATGCTTAATAGAGCTGACAAGGATGTTATGAAGAGTTGTCTTATAGGTCCCATGATCTCATACTTAGTTTATGTACTTATAGAAGGTCATTTTTGATAAGAAGAGTTGCGAAAGCCAGAGATAAGAAAAGTAGAGCAGAGTGTTAAAGCAACAAAGCTATACTTATCATATGTTGATAATATAGATATTGAAGTAGAAGCTTTCAGAACACAAAGAAGATTTTTGTATTTCTTTACAAGAGGTTAAAGCATCAATGCACAAAAGGAACTGATCAGACAAGCAATGTCACAAACAACAGTTCACCTTGTTGATACAGTGTGTATCAAATAACCAGAAGGTTGTACCCTTCACCAGTTGGATAGTGCGTCCTTGGACAGTGAGTCCACCACCCCTAATAGGGCTATTGTAAAAGACTCCTAATAGGGTCAGGCCCTTAACTAGGTCACTATACTACTACATTATACTGAACAACTCCTAACAAGGTTGGAAGATCTTTTAACAGGGATTACTATAAATAGTATAGTTCTTTATGGGTGCTAATTCCCACCAGGGTTTTTAGCATTTGGTTTCCCCATAACCAAATTGATGTGTTATGTAATGTGTTATCTGAATGTACATTTACTTTGTATCAATCTGGATTAATAAGTATAAGATAAAGATAAAGTTGTTGATAACTGATTCACCCCCCCCTCTCAGTTATCCCTGAAGTATTATAACATATATATCAAAATGTCAGTAGTACATAAGGTGTCACATAAATCATATAAAAATGTGTATCAAAACTAGTCTGAGATGAATCATGGTGGTGGCTGCGATGGTCCTACACTACTACCTGGATGTGATGGTAACCCCATCGATCCCTATGAACCTCACCTTGTGCTCTCCGTCTGTGCTCTCTCTGAGTAAGGAGGATATTGTAACTCCTCTGGTACTAAACTATAATAGAGACCCATATAATATGTGTCCTCTCATCCTCTCCAACTAGCCTCTCTCTACAGTGAAAACATGTTTGCCATCATCTGTCCTACACCCGCAGCCCTGCCTGCGTGATGAGCTATCTCTTGATCTTCTCTGTAATCCTCTGCATGTCTCTATGCTAAGTCTCACTCTGCTATTAGAGTTTCTATTTATGCTTACATAGCTTCCATCTCCTTTGCACCTCCATGCTCCTTTATCATAGTGAACTCTCCACTATCTACCCGAGCCTATAACAAATCTAGTTCTCTTTGTGCACTATCTCCCCGAGCCGTCTCCATTGATAACTCCCCCTTTATCCTGGCTAGATCTATCTACAAGCTACTAGATGTAGCTTGATTTGTAGCTAATACCCCCTTCTAGCCTTTGGATCTCTGCCTACACACTCACCATAGTCGCCTAAGATGCCACTAGCAAGCCCTACACCCTGCCTAATTTAGACCAAGGACTGTCCCTCTCGGCTACCACTATGTCATAAAAATCCTAGGCTATGTGCCTGGCTGGTGCTCCCTATCACTATGGTCCCTATGTCCCCTACCCCTATCCCTATGGCTGATTGGGTGGTCCTTGTGACATGTGTCCTTGTGGTTCCTGTGGCTGATTGGGTGGCCCCTACAGCCAATGTCCCTATCCTGTATCCTATCCCTGTGCACCTGGGACTATAGGATGTTTCCTCCCCACTAGTATCTCTACCTTCCCTCTCCATATTTATGCTACCACCTTGGGCCAGACTTTCCTCACTTGGCCCCTCCTCCATCCTTGTCATCATCACCATCATCATCCTAGCCTCCTCTATCCCCTCCCTCTCTAGGCTGCTCAGCTGCCTGTACTATCCCTGGCATGGTTAGCCTGACCAGTCTGTGTGCTACCCACCACTAAGCATATGCTGGTACTACCCAGCATCCCAAAGAGAATCTAGTGCCCTGATCCTTGGGACCTCTATCATCCCCATCCAAGATGCTTGTGCAATATGTGGATCAACCCCTATCCCCCAGATACTCCCGACTTCTCGGGTCACTAGTGGATGTGGGAACCCATCTAGAACTGCCTCCTGGATCTATCCTATTTGTCTCCATACCCTAGATGGCATGTACCTATATATCATGTATGTTGTCCTCCTAACCAATTAGTAGTCAATCTAAACAAATCTCATGTAATACGAGTCATAAAACTTGTCCTAGGTGTACTCATCTTACTATGGGATCTCATGTCCCCAAGCCTCACACCCTGCATACGATGCCCACTAAATCTCCACCATCTCATCAAGCCTTTGTCACAAGTAACCAACTGAGTTGGTGGCCTCATAACTAATCAGTGGCCTATATCTGCATATGAATAGCTCATAAGCAACTCTAGTCTCTCAGTGCTTGATCATTCATATGACCTTAATGTGCTCCCATGCCCATACAAGAAGCAACATGCATCCTAGCCTGAGTGCCTTACCCTTATGGTAGGTGCACATGTGTAAATCATAATATAGCTGCCCAACAATGGTGTATCCCAAGTAGTATTGATATCCTTCCTCCACCATGCTACTGAGAACTCTAGCACAACCTATTGGGAATCCCTTGCCTGCATGATTAGGCATCAATCATCCCCTAATCAATCCAGCCAAATATAAGGCCACCCACCGCAACCATGGTCAAAGTGCCATCGCTCCTGACTAGGACATCAACTGTCATGTAGTTGGTAGATCTACATACCTCCACCCAAAAACCATCTCCATGTAGGGCTCTGAACCCTCAAAGCAGTACTCAGGTATCAACCCCCGAATAGGCACTCTATAGATTGTCCACACATTATGGAGGGTGATAGTAGCTTCCCCTGTCAGGAAGTGAAAGCTCAAAGTGGTACTGTTCCACCTCTCAATCAAAGCATACATAAGCACATTATCTGCTCTCAAATTTGGCCAATGATGAACATGGTCTAATCTATAGAGTGTCACGATCCTCCACTCTGCTGCAGTCAGCTTGTGCTCCAGCACCATAGTCATTGGGTAGCACTCCCTCACCCAAAAGGTGATTGTATCCTCCTACATTAAAAAAGCTCATGTGATATATAAGATAGCATTCTAGGGCATCAAAAAATATCCCTAGCCTATTCTGGTGAATCAAAAAATTTCCCTAGCCCATTTTGGGGCATCAAAAAATGCTCACGACCCCTTTTCTTTCCTTTGCTTCCTCTTTTTTCTTCCATTTTTAGGTCAATCCATGCAGATCACTATTGACCCTCATAGAGGATGGATTTTTATAAGCGCCAGTCTATGGAGATGGTAGATCTTCGCAGTCACTAGTTTGTGAAGATGATAGTTTAGGTTGTCCCCTCTTTGCTGCGCAGATTGCAAAGTTCTCACTCCATTGTCTCCGCCGCACATTTCCCTTTTTCCCTACCCTTGCAGATGGAGATCAAGTGATCTCTATCTGCGCAGATGCCAATCCATGATCATTCATCTGTGAGGATGACAATCTCTCAATCACCGTCTGTGCAGACGGTGGTCAGGTGTCTGTCGTCTGCACTTTGTGCCAGTTTGGACCGCATTTATGATGATGTAAAAAACTAAAATAGCATTAAATACATAAAGGACTAGGAGGTGTTCGACTACTCACTGGTGGTCCAGCCTTTGTTAGTCACTGGTGGACCCGAATGCCCTCTCCAAGTTGTGCACGATCTCGTTCTGCTGCCATCACTCTCATTTTCTTCTTTTTTTTCTCTTTGTTAGTGAAAATGACTTGTCTATGGGCCCCGATGGACTATTTATAGCCCCTTGGGACCCATTTATTCTATCATTCTCCCCGTTCCCTATTCTGGTGCACATCTTTCCTCTAATTTTCTTGGACATATCATGCAATTGGTCTTCTTTCCTCATTTTCTTGCCTTTTTCGAGAAAATTTTATTAAATTTTTAATTTTTGCCTATTATTTTCTCGACGGGGCACCCTCCTCCGCTCTTGCTGCCATAGGTTTTCCTGACCTCTCTGGGGCATCTTCTTTTCTATTCTTTGATGCGAAGCCACTTTTGATGCCACATCAAAGAGGGGCAAAATGTAGACATCTAAAAATCTTCCTTATATTAATTTAATTAATATTCCCTTAGCATTATAATTAATTTTAATTAATTAATTATATTTGTTATATTCTTCTATTTATTTAATTAAATTTATTTAATTAGATATAATTCACTTTCCTTAGTATTTATATTTAATTTAAATACTATCCCCTTTAATGTATTTATATACATTATCCCTCATTAATCCCTTTAAATAAATTTTAATTTATTTATTACTCCACATGACTTAAAATCTAGTAAACCAAATTAATCTAAATTTTAAATTTAAATTAAGATAATTTGAACCTAGATCCTACCCTAGCTCACATCACTCTCACCAAATAGACCTACTCACTAATTAACTAAGGTTAATTAGGCTAATTTCTTGATTCCTACAACAATTAGTCTTAATTATTTGCTCACACATGTGTGACCAAATTTCTAAAAATTGACTTTCCTAAATAATCCTTATTTGGTGCCAAAAAGGTTTCTTACAACCTTGATGACACTCAATTACACTTTCTAAAAGTGTCTTATTGGAAAAAACCCCTTACACCTCTTACAAGGTCCTTCACATGTGTACCTTAAGAACACCTTGACCCATCACATCAAAAGTTGCTCACACATGTGTGAGCAAAGTTGGCCTCTTGCATGGCTTATGTGTCCCTCATGTGGCACCTATGTGGTTGCCACATGAGCTCCACCTCATCCAAGTCCTCTCTCTCCTCCAAAAAAATTATAAATAGAGTCCATTGTCAAGAGAAAATCATCTCCCTTTTATGCATTGTTATAATGCTAGTTTAGTTCTAGAGCAATTTAGAATTTTTCATAGCAATCTTAGTTCTTATGTCATGTTTATTTCATTTTAGAATCTAGATATCACATCTTAGGTCTATAATGGAATTAATCTTAGTTATTTTTTCTCATCTTGCATATCAATCTAGATTAGTTTTTGCATCCATCAAATCATTTTTATGGCTTGAGACAAGTTCCTCATACTTGTTCTTGAGTTCTTCACTCTCTTAGCTTGCATTATCAATCATAGTGGGATTAAGTTATTGTGTTGGGAGAGAACACCCACAATAATCTCTAAGAGAAATTCAACAAGGCTTGGGTGCACTTTTTTGAGTCATCACAGGTTGTGGTGTAAACCCTTTTATTTATTCCTTCATTTGAATATGCTAACATAATTGTGCTTTTTAATGACTAACCTTTATTGTTTGCATGTTTGAGTGATGGTGTTTGATAGGTAGGTTTCATCATATATAGTTTTTTCCTTCTTTCATTTTGAGATCATCAAACTTTCCTCTAAGGCTTTCTTCCTTGGCTCTCAAAATATTTTTGTCACCACCATGTACAAGCATCAATTTGCCCCACATCTGCTTTGTCATTTTGCGGGTTTTGACATCTTCAAATTTAGTATCATAGAGTGAGGAAGCAAGCTCTATAGTCATGTAGGTTTGCTCATGCTTCTCTCTCATTTTTTCAACTATGGGTGCTCCTATGGGCAACACATATTCAGTATCTAAGTATTTTGTAACATTATTTCCAATACCTGAAAGTGGAGTCTTATTCTAGTCTTCCATGAAGAAAAATTGTCTTTGTTCAACTTGGGAACATCTCGTCTGTTCATCTTGTGATATTTAGCATAGGTATTAAAACCTTCCTTCTAAGCACACAAGCTCTATTACCAATTTTTAGTAATAACTGAGAGGGGGAGGGTGGGGTGAATCAGTGGCCTCAAACATTAATCCTTAAATCAACCCTTAAAACTTATAACCACAAATTATGTCTCTATTTATCTTCTATTCTACAAGATGAATTCCTTGAAGTACTTATACCAATTTACTACTTGTCATATTTCTTAGTAAAACCTTCTTCTATATATTTACCGATAAGCAGTCAACTATTTACCGAAACACAGTAAATATGCAGAGTATACCAATCAATCCATAATTGCATATGTGAAATGTAAAACAGTAAAGTAACGAAACATAAACACATAACACATAGATTTTTAACATGGAAACCCTATTAGGGGAAAAACCACTAGGACCAGTACCCCAAATTTTCACTCTTCTAAATTGAGCCAACTATTTTGAAGTGAGCCAACCCTATTAAAGTTTACAAACACACTGTTAGGCGTGACCTTGTTACAGGATTTAAAAGATAGTTTATCACCTAGTATCTATCATCTAATGCTACCATCCTTGATAAAACACTCACTTGGCCTATCAATAGGTATCGGGCATATCCAATTCTACTTTCTATAATCAAACTTTTTGATACTCCTTGGGACGTATCTCAATTGTAGAAGACTTTTAAGTCCTACTCAGTTAAGAGACTTGATGCTTCAATGGTTAAACTGAAACATTAAATGATCTATTCACACATACAACTTAATTGCAGATTTTTAGATCTATTGTAAGTGCATTATCTCACTGATCAATATAATCAATTCTATGCCTTTGCTCCACATTGTTCTGCTCCATGATATTATCTCACTGTTCGTTAGTGTCTGCAAAATCTAGCTCTTTCCTCAGCTTGCTTGATCAGGTTTGAATGAAGACTTTATTCTCCTTCATAATCTTGTTAGTATCTTCCCTCTTCTCTCTTCACCCCACACAATTCATAATGAATTGAGTTTGTCTCTTGATAGACATGATTTCTCCTTTTCTTGGCTTTCTTGATTCTTGGCATGATCCAAAATTCTCACCAATTAGATTTAAAGAAAACTACAGTTTTATCTCAGAGAGATCTTCTTTCCAACTAGACAAATCAAAATAAATCAATTACTTATCTCTGGCTTTATCAAGATGATTAAAAAAATGATAAGTATCAATTAAATCTATTTATAGCTCTTAACAGCTAAGCATTTTGTCATTTCTAAACCCTCTATTTTGTCTATCAACACTTCAGTTAGTCATTCGTGATAACTAATTGTTACGTCAGTGTGACTTCAGTTGTCATGAGGATTTCCATCCTTGTCTTTTCTGTTGGGCAACACTGTAGTTCTTCCTATCAGGAAACACTGTGACTTTTCTCGTCGGTAATACTATGCATTTTCCCATCGAGTAACACTGTGACTTTGCTCTTTTACTATGTTCATTGGTGTGCACTCCGTCAGTGTATACACTCACTTAGTGAATACTTGACTTATATGCATTACTGGTTGCATAGCCTTGATTCCTTAGTTCTTTGAACTCTTTGGCAGTATGTCCATGACCATAAAAATTATATCAAGTTGACATCAATGACAATACAATGTACATTAATTGATTTAATTCTTTGCATGATCATCAACTTAACATCTTCAAACATTCAATTAGTTACATGTCATCAACCTTGTATATATACTCACTATGTGTGACTAAGGCATTACTTTATTGTTGAAAGTGTTCACTAAGGAAAAATAAATTTGTGTGCAATGGCAACCCTTTTGGGCCAGCATTGCTGGTTGTAAAGTGTAAGAAATTAATATGACATGTCTCATGTCATATGTTTAGACATAAAAATATCTTATGGTTATCGACATTTGATTAAGGTACAATGTAAAGTATATGGTTTCACTTGAAAACCCAAGCTTGAATGAGCTAGGGAACAACCTGAATGGACTACGACATCAAGATGAATGATGGTGGTGTTTTGGTTTCTTGGTGGCAACAGATAGTTTGGTTTGAATTGACAGTTTGTAGAAAGATTGAGGAAAGAAATTGAAAGGATTTGACTTGCAGTATACATAGGATTGTGAAAATGTCTTTTCACAACTGCATCTATAGGAGTTCTCCTTCCACAGTTTCTTTTTTAAAAAATTTTGTATTTTATCAATGGTTTCAAATTTATTTATTCTATGTTAAGTTTTTTGTTGATTAATCTTGTCCTTGCCAGTGATTTTTTAGTGGCTAATATTCGCCAATTGGCTATTTTTTAAAAATTGAGAATCCAAATTTGGCTAATAATTCAAGATTAAGGCAACCTAAATCACCAAACTTTTACAAAAGTTTATTTTTGAAATATTTAAATCGCCAAATAATTTATTTTATTAAAAATTTGAACTCAAATATTCGCCTAATATTTGATAGATGGTTACATTCAATTCGCCTAAATTTATCAGTTATTATAGAAATCTAAATGAATTCACCAATAATATATCATAACTGTTAGTTATAGTAGGGTTGTGTCACCAATATTAGTTGTCAATATTGATTTAAAATATAATCTAGTGATCTTCATTATATTCCATGAGGCAAAAATGTTACTATCTTATTTGTAATGCTTATCGGGGCTAAGATTTCCTTTGGATTGTTGATAAATCAATGACACTGAAGAAATTTTGGGTCCTATTATAATAATAAAAATAACGATACATTTATCTCCCACAATACAATGAGGATTATTTGATTATATTTTAAATAAATGGTAGCAACTAGATACTATATAGTTCCCTTAAACCCATCAAATATTTTCATAGTTAGCCTAATAATTTTATATAAGAACTCTTTTTTCTTTAAACATAATTATTTTCCATCGTCATTAATTAAATTTTGGTTATTGCTTGAGATTCACCAATATTTTCTACAAAAAAATTGTGATTAAAAAATATTCGCCAATACAAATAATTTGCTTTCCCAAAAAATTGAGAGATTTGCCAATAGGAATTAATTTTTTTAAAAATAAAATTAGAGATTCACCAGGATTTTATAAATTTTTCTAGAGGGGGTTTCTTAAAGTTATCCCTAGTCCTTGCTTGTGTTGTGACTTAATACTATAATTTTGTTTACTCTCTATCATCTTTCATATATACTTAACCCTAGTTGTATTCCATTTTATATTTAATTAAGAATTGTATACATGTTGATTACTATGTCATTTCATGTTGCATACTTGTAGTATTTTGTTTTGTTAAATAGAGATTATGTTTTGATTCCTTGTAAACTGTGGTTAAGTTTTTTTTAATTTATGATACTTGCTAATATAATTTCAATTTCTTTAAACTCTAGTTAGGGTTTCTTCATTTCAAAGAGAAAATTTATTTCTCACTATTTTTGGTGTTATTCAAGTAATATTATACTTGTTAAAACCAAAGTTGTCTATGTTTCAAATGCATTGTGTCTTCTACTCGAGTTCATGTTATCCTTTTGTGATTTAGGGTAGCTTTGTCTAACCCTAGTGTTAGAATGAATTTAGAATAACTGAGAGGAGAGGGGTGAATCAGTTATCCTTAGGTCTAGATGTAGCAAATAAAACTTTTTTGTATTACCGATCTACTCGGCAGCAGTAGCATATGTCAACAACTCTAATCATGCAGTTTACTATCTAATGAAATTGCTTGTAGAAACATAACAGTAAAACAAACCATAAGCATTCACACAAGTTGACACAAGTATTTAATGTGGAAACCCAATATGGGAAAAACCACCAGTAACATGCTACCATTTTTTCACTCTTCTGAAGTGAGCTCTTTAAGGAACCAACCCTATTAAAGGTTACAATAACACATTGTTAGGTGTGACCTGGTTAAAGGATTTAATCACCTTGTCAGGAGTGGCCTTGTTAGAGGACTTAGAAAATTCCACCTGAATGTTACCTTGTTAGAGGATTTATAAAAATGACTGTTAGGTCAACCTTGTTAAAGGATTTAACTGATACAATGGTTAGAAAGTAATCAGCAGTTGTGATCTGATACATACAACTTACTTTGCAATTCAGATCCAATTACAGCTCTGATGTTAA
>MU224896.1:3343519-3366550 GCA_018584345.1 Thuja plicata
CTGTTAGGTCAACCTTGTTAAAGGATTTAACTGATACAATGGTTAGAAAGTAATCAGCAGTTGTGATCTGATACATACAACTTACTTTGCAATTCAGATCCAATTACAGCTCTGATGTTAACTTACTAGATAGCCTGCATTGTCATTTCAACCTTCTGATCTTCTTGGAAATTTGTCAAGCAATCACACATGTAACTCTTTGCTTCTGTATTCAGCCTTCTCTACTAGATCATGCCAAATAGTAAATCAACTATGCAATCCTCTTGCATACACACATGTACTTCCACATTTAGCAGCACACTGAGCACACTGAATGAATAACCCCTTGAGGTTATCATATACCTCTCTATCTAGGTCAGATAAATCTTTTGCCGCTTAAACAAGATCATAGATCTTAGGTTAGGTTAGATCCAAAGGATCATTCCATCTTTGCATTACATTTACTTCTCCAAAGTAGTCTCTAATTAAATCCTGAAATAATGCATTAATTACGGTTACCCATACATTAAATAATGTGGATCAATATTTAATTAACATTACATATCCCAATAAAATTAACTAAGTTGGCCAGAGTTCTCAAATCTCATCATTAATCCAAATACTGTAAGTCGGCCAACATCATTGTTTCCACTTGGTAATTTCACTGGTGCTCGGCATCGAACAACTTTGCTTGGCACAAGCAACTTTGCTCAGCACAAGCCAAACTTTGCCCGACACAAGCCAAACTTTGCTCGACACAGAACAGATAGAAAAACTGTCTTTGACTGATCAAGCACCCTTTTAATTTCCTTAACTCAACCATTCACTTGGTCTTCTTGTTAAATCTTCTTCATCAATAGTAGATATGGTACTCAAACAGATAAAAATAGTTTCACCAGTTAAGGTTTGACAGCAATGAAAAATAACAATTTCTTGCATTGTCACTTTCCAACACCTAGGTTATCCTATATTGTTATCTTTTTATGCTCGGCTTCTTGCTAAATAATTAATTAAGGATTCTATATTTAGTTTTGAGGAAATTATACATGGAGTTACAAAATAGTTCCATGACAATTTATGATCAATTCCTTTCTAAGGAACATTATATATATTTCATCTAGATTAGTTCTTTTAGGTACAGAGAAAACAGAAAAAGTTCCCCTCTAGTTCAAAAAGATTCATTTTCTCTGGCATTATCAATACTGAGACACACATACAACAAGTGGGGCATCGTAAAAGGATATTTGACATAAACACAATGAGGCAATTTGAGTGGTTTTCCTTGGAGGTTTTCTACTAAAAAAAAAAAGAAAAAAAGTATCATATTCTTTGTGTATTTTTTTTTTGCATTTTTATTTTCATTTTGCGTTACTTAAGTTTCAATATTACAAAAAGGATTATATTTTTTAGAGATTATGTTTTGTAATGCCACTAATTCATCCCCTCTCTTAGTGGTATTTTATTCCAACAAGTGGTATTAGAGCCAAACCTTGTTTAGAGTAAAATTAGAGAATTCTTTGTATATAAGTACTTGATATAGCTATGTGTGAAAGAAAGAAAGAAAGGTAAAAAAGAAAACACTAGTTTCAAACAAACTTGAATTCTAGTAATGTCTACTAAAGTGTCACAAAAAAATTCCATGTCTGTAAATACTAAAATTGATAATGAATTCAATCCTATTGTTGAGAATTTGGAAGATAAAGTTCATACTCTGAGTGAGTTTGAACATCAATATGATGACAAGGAGTTTGAACCTTATTTTGAAGGTGAGGTTAGTTATTCTCTAGATGAGATTAAGAAAATTAGAATGGGGAGTCAAACGTTAAGATTAAATTTACAAGTGGAAAAGGATGCTAAGATGAAAACTTGTTCAACCCTTGAGAATGCATAAAATTAATCATAGATTTTAAAAACCAATTTGATGAATTCAAGAGAAAATAAGATGAAGCCAAGAAAGTAGTAGAAATAACTAAGTCAGATTTGGAAACTAAAATAGATGAGTGTCAAAAACTTAAAGCGGAGATAATTGCATTAACAAAAGAATTGGGAAATATTTCCTAAAAATTGAACAAGAATATTCAATTTGAAGTTAGTACCAACAAACTAAATGAGATGTTGGATAAGAAAAAACCATCACAAAGATGGTTTTTTATGGTATGAAATAGGACAAAAATTTGGAGTTCAAGAAGAATCTAAACATGAAATATTCTTTGCAACAAAAGATGAATATAGTTTCAAGGTTTATCATGCTAGTGCTCCTGAGACAAAAAAAGATTGCTAATAGGAAACAACACAAGGTCTGTACCAGAGGAAGAAGAAGATAAATAGGCTCCAAATCATTTCCATTCTTTGGGAAAAAGCATTCAATAAGGTATAATTATTCACTATTTCATGCTTATTGCTTTAGTTTTCATATTTATGGGCATGGAGCAAGAAATTATATAATTATACTAGAAATAGCTTCAAGGAAGGACTAATAATAAAAATACTTATAGGTTGTCAAATTAGAATAATAATATGATATGTTATAACTATGTTAGAGTAGGTCATAGAAAAATTAATTGTTGGTCATAGAAATACATGATCATACAATGGAGTAGGTCAGATGAAATTCTTAGTTATCATAAGAATATTAGCACTATGAAAATTTGGAGAAGGAAACAAGATTATCATATCAAAACAATGACTTTAATGTCTAAAGACTTTTTCATGGTGTTGAATAATAAATTAGTTCCTGAGAAAACAAGAGATATAGAAAACACATGACTCATGAAATGATACAGTTTCTCAATAAAAAATATTAATGAAAATTCTCTAAAGAAAAATCTCCTAACATATGTTGAATTAATTTCTATTTATGAAAATACAACAGGAGCTTTCATGAATAATAATTTGTAATGAAACTTTGCTAAATGTTGTGAAGATAAAGTATAATGAGAAAAGAAATCAGATAACTATTTTAGGAAATTTCTATTGTGAAACATGTTGTAATTGATGTAATTTCATATGTATGTCCAGTTTGTATACTCTGGAGATATTTTTTTCTTGAGGCTTTAACATTTAATTTTTCATGATTTGAATGAAGGTGACATTGCATGTATAAGTTTATAAAAGATTTCCTTTTATTATGACATGATAATATAATAGATTGTTCAACTTGATGTTGATGATGCTACTATGGACAACCTCATTGAACTTATAGTTAAGTGAACAACTTGGATGAGAAAATAGTTGTTTTACTTTACAATGATATTTTATTTGTTAGATACTAGTTTTCTTTGCCATGATAAATGAAGAGTTGTTTAAGTACACCTTGATAGCTCTAGATGTCTAGTGGTTCTCAGTGATCTTGTAATGAACAAGGATATTATGTGTGTAGATGTCTAAAATCATCCTTATATTAATTTATTTAATATTCTCATAGCATTATAATTCATTTTAATTAATTAATTATATTTGTTATATTCTTCTATCTATTTAATTAAATTTATTTAATTAAATATAATTCACCTTCTTTAATATTTAAATTTAGTTTCAATACTATCCCCTTTGATGTATTAAATCTTATTTATATACATTTCACTCATTAATCCCTTTTTAAAAAAAATTTAATTTATTTATTCCTCCACATGACTTAATTATCGTAAACCATAATTAATCTAAAATTAATTTGGATTAAGATAATTTGAACCTAGATCCTACCCTACCTCACATCACTCTCACCAAATAGACCTACTTACTAATTAACTAAGGTTAATTAGGCTAATTTATTGATTTCTACACATTTTAGTCCTAATTATTTTCTCACACATGTGTGAGCGAATTTCAAAAAATTTCCTTTTCCAAATAATCCTAATTTGGTGCCAACAAGGTTTCTTGCAACCTTGATGACACTCTCTTACACTTTAAAAAAGTGTTTTGCTGGACAAAAA
Source organism: Thuja plicata (assembly GCA_018584345.1). Taxonomy (NCBI): domain Eukaryota; kingdom Viridiplantae; phylum Streptophyta; class Pinopsida; order Cupressales; family Cupressaceae; genus Thuja; species Thuja plicata. Next base: position 3,347,431 of record MU224896.1, read on the forward strand.
CCCTTACACCTCTTACAAGATCCTTCATATGTGTACTTTAAGTACACCTTGACCCACCACATCAAAAGTTTCTCACACGTGTCAGAAAGGTTGTTCTCTTGCATGGATTATGTCTCCCTCATCTGGCACCTATGTGGATGCCATATGAGCTCCACCTCATCCAAGCCCTCTCTCGTCCAAAAAATATATAAACAGAGGCCATTGTCAAGAGAAAATCATCTCTCATTTATGCATTGTTATCATGCTAGTTTAGTGTTTGAATTTTATAGTGCATTTTTATGTTTATGTTCTTAGAAAAACTAGAAATCACATCTTAGGGATAATGGAAATGAATCTAGTTCCTATTTTCATCTAATCTTGCGTAGTATGTTAGTATAGGTTTTGCATCTTCGTTATCATCATTTGGTGAAGGCTTGAGACAATTTCCTCATACTTGTTCTTGAGCTCTTCATTGTATCCATTAGTTTCACTTAGCTTTCATCCATAGCATACAAGTAATCTAGTGGGATTTTAATATTGTGCTGGGAGAACACACCCAAAAATATCTCTAAGAGCCAATCAACGAGGCCTAAGTACACTTGTTTGGCTCATCAGAGGTTGTGGTGTAAACCCCTTTTGTTTCAATCCTTCATTTGAACATGCTAACTTGTTTATGGTTTCAAATGGCTAATCCTTGTTGTTTTCATTAATCAGTAATTGTGTTAGATAGGTAGGTTTTTATCACATACATTTTGGCATGCCCGGTGGGACCCATGTCCCTTTTTTCTAACAAGTTTCATGTTTCTCTTGTACTTTTGAAAAGTTTTTATGTAGAGCCTGTTGATCTCCAAGTTTTGTTGATCATTAGTGTCCCACACTTAGTCATTTATCTAGGCAGGTTAGTCAGTCATCACTCTGATTGAGCTATCTAGTATAGGCCGAGCAGTAGTTATTGCCAAGCAGATAGTAGTTGTCGAGTTACATAGAAGACAAGTGAAATTGATTAGTCCATGCTGAGCGCCAAACTCTTCATGTGTCGAGAAAGATAGTTTTTTCATACATATCAGGAATGGCACAAACTTGAAGGTAAACTATTTTGGGCCAACTTATTTGGGTATTTAATGTTTTCAATGGAGTTAATTACGCATTAAATCATTTGATCCAATATGTAGCATAGAGCTAATTAGAAGATTGGAATGCCAAAGTGGCATAAGTATTTGATCTTCATCGTTGACCTAGATCTCAATACCATATCCATAAGGTAATAAGATTGCTTCTTACACTAATTTTGGTGTGTGTGTGTGTGTGTGTGTGTGTGTGTGTGTGTGTGTGTTTGCATAAAAGAGGTATATGCGAAGGGTTATTTTGAGTTAAGAAGCATAGATCTAGCCGAGGAATAGAGAAGTGAGAAGTAGAGTAAAGTAATTTTAGATTATTAGATTAAAGAAGGTATTGAAAAGAGGAGATCCATTATCATCATTTGAGTGCATATTGAAGGATCAGACCTTGAGACATTCTAACAAGTGTATCAGGTGAAATATCTTAACATAGTAGTTCTAGAATACCTTTCTAAATCTCTTAGCCGAGTGCTTACTTTGTTGTAAGTTTAAATCCTTTTGCAAGGTATATAGTAATCATCTACAGCTCTTAACTGAACAAACCTTTAATTAGGTAGATTACAAGTTATGATAAAATTTTGTAGCCCTAACAGGCACACTTTATTGCTGTAGTAGTGAAGGTTTTTGTGGGTGTCATCCTCACCCCAGTTTTACCTTATTGGGTTTTTGGGTTACCAAATTCTATGTCTTGAGTTACTTATTTTATGTTATGGATGCTACTAGTTGATAGATCAATTATATTTATGGTATTATTTTGGATCATTTTGTTTTAAGTAATAAATTTTATAAGATCTGATTCACCCCCCCTCTCAGTATCTTTCCTTCCCATCTTGTATTTCCAACAATTGGTATCAAAGCTTAGTTCTCCTACAAAAAGTTTTTAATCAGCTTGAGGATACAAATCTTGATATGGTGGTTTACAAATTGGGTAAAGTCATTGAGAATCAAAAGATTGATATTCAACTAGCATTACATGTTCTTGAGACAACAAGATAGGAATTGAAGAAGTCCCTGATGACAAGGAAAGATTTGGCCAAACAAATGAATGACAGTCATTATTAGGAAGAAGACACTGCAAATCTATTTAAGAATGGAAATTCTACTAAGATTGCTGCAGGAATTTCAGATCTACTATAAATGAACAATACATTGTGTGAAGAAGTTAGAAACCTAAAAAGAGAGCACGAAATGCAAATAGTAAGACTATGTGAAGTAGTGGAACAAAAGAAGAAAATTGAAGATGACAAAGCTATGACTAAAGAAGACAAAAGAATGATGACTTTAAGACTTGATGAAAGGACACATGATGTACAAATGATGACAAACAATCAGGTTGACATGGCTAATAAACTTCTACTTGTGAGTCAAGAAATCAACAGGAAAGATATGGAAATTGTGAATATGAGATTTGAGAATAGTCAATTGAAAGATGAAGTGAGATCTGAGAAAGAACTTAATGAGAGATTGAACAAACCAAATGAAGCTTTGAATTATTTTGAAAATATGATGGAAGCATCAAGAAGATCTAAGGACTCTTCTGGACTAGGTCATACCGAACAACAAACATCTTCTGAGAAAGGAGAATCATCTAAGACTGGTGAAAAGAGGAATGCAAAGACAAAGAACAACAAGCTTGTATGTTACCACCATGGAAAACTAGGACACACAACAAATATCTATTGAAGAATGAATGGTAATTCCAATTCTAAACCTAAGTTCAATGGTTATTTCTTTAACTATATGAAGTTTGGACATCAGGCACATGAATGTTGGACAAAGGAAATAAATGCACCTCCCACACCTAGATTCAATGGGTATTGTTACAACTGTCAAAAATTTGGACATAGATCACAAGATTGCATATTTAATGCTAAACAACAATGGATATCAAAGACACAAGAAAAAGCACCTAGGAAAGGCAACACTTATAATTGGGATTACAACACATGGCATAGTTTTCATTACTATGGTGAGTATGGACATGTTCTAGAAAACTACATAAAGACACATTTCAGAGGAAAATCTAAGAGTTGGATGAATGGAAGCCTAGTATATTATAATTGTCTTAAAATTGGTCATACTAGGAGAGATTTCAAAGAAAGGGTACATGCTCCTATTGTTGAGAAGATTAGAGCACAGATGAACCAAACATGGATAACAAAAGAGGAACTGAGAAGCAGTGAATCTACTACAACCAAGGTCACCCAATCTAATGGATCAGGTGATCACACCATCACTATCAAAGAAAATGAGGTATGTGAGGAACCATATTTATATTTCACATCTTTCATCAGTTCCTAACATATAAACATGCAAAAGTCCATATCTGCATATAGAAAGATGCACCAGGACACATTTTAAGACATGTACTATGAAAAGTCAATATGCATTATAGGTTTTGAGCAATAGTCTTATTGTGCACTAAGATCGAGTTATCTAGTGTATGCCAAGCTGGTATGGTTGACCGAGCAAGTTTTGTATGATGACCGAGTATGGGTTGTGACCAAGAGATAGGAAAATTGTGTTATTCAGCTGAGGACAACTATATGGCACTTAGTCAACGGAAAGAACATTTAATGCTAACCTCATTTCAACCATTGGAATTTATATAAAGGAAGAATCGTTCATTTCCATTTTCACCATGTGATTGAGGATTTTACGGAGCGATTGAGCATTTGAGAACTTGATTTCAACAAATATTTTTTGAAGATTTCTATAGCGTGCCATCAGTAATCTTGAGTGAATAGTGTGAATTTTGATATCTACCAAGGTACTCTATTCATCGTCTTTGAAACCCTATTTTTGGAAATCATGGCCGCAAGTTCTTCCACAGCAGCTAAGAGTATGGAGAAGGAGTTGAGAAAAGTTCAATTGGTAAGGAGTGACACCTGTTCACCTCCAAATTTTAGGGTAGTTCCTGAAATCACCATCTAGGGTGATCTGACCTGAGCCCTATCATTGATTCCACCCAAGGTACTTATGATTCATGATGTCAGATCATGTTATATGTGTAGAGTTAGTGAAATTGGAGATCATGAGAAGGGAATCCTACAACAAATTGTGTGTAGACAGAGCCCTAAAAGATGAGTATAAACATGTAGCCAAGAGACAGTTACCTCATGCCCTAGATTTCCTGATGGACTTCAAAATGGAATGGATCAAGATTGTCCTTAGTCATGTACACGACATGAACATATGGTTGGGTAATGGACCAGTTAGGATTACAAAGGAAATCATCCAAAGGGTAAATGGCTATCCAACTATCAATGGGAAGAGAACCATGAGATGTCAGAGTAAGGAAAATATAGAAGAATACACCTAAGCTATCTGGAATAAAAGAGGAATGACAATCTCAACAATCAAGGATTTGGAGCTTGATTTTGCAAATAGGGTTATTGATCACAAGTTCTATTAGTCAAACTGACTGGACAGTGTCCCATGTATAGAAGTTGACCAAGATTGGAAGATTGTGAAGAAGGACCATACATATGACCTTGCTGAGCTTCATTTGACATAGTTGGCTAAGAACCTTTCTTCAATCCGAAAGGCCAAGAACTCAATATGTAAGTTTGGTTCTCTGCTAGTTTGCATATTTTTCTATGTAAATAATACATTTCCTACTTTTTGAGATATTGTATGGAAGATAGACCAACCAATTACATAGAAGATCAATGTATTTATTGATAAATTAGGTGGTAACTTTAATAATATAATGGGAACATAGTTTGTCGAATTTAAAAGAAAGATGAGACTGAGAAGCAGAGTTCCTAGATCACTAGTTGAGAAACACTATGAGGAGATTTGTTTCCTAGTGGATAGAGATTTTACCTATGTCCAAGAAGTAGCTCCATGGGTATCATGGCTAAGGCTATTACCTTATGAAGTAAATGTTGATGAGACATCTGTAGCAATAATAGCTCTACTGGCAGACGAGATTGATGGATCAGCCAAACATTTTGGAAATTATGAGGAAGATAAGTCCAAAATCTCTATGGTTTTGAAGGCTAGCACTATGGAGAGGAAAAGGAAAAATATTGTAAAAGCCTTGAAGAAAATGGTTGGAATAGAGAGTGATGAAGAAATAGAGGATTCACCTTTGGGTTTATCAACATGACATGGATAGGATATGTCTAGTGAAGAAGAGGAGAGTGAAGCTGAAGAAGAAATCATTGTGAAAGCTAAAGGAAAGCAGCCAGTAGTTGCCAAGGAAACTAAACCAAGCCATGCCAAATCTAAGGCTACCCCTCTTGTTTCTAACCAGCCTAGGACAAGGGCATCAAGTATTTCATCTCTTGTCGAGACAACTAAAGTATATACAAAGAAGAATCTTTGAGAGAGCAGTTCAGGGAAAAGAAAACAAGTTGAAACAAAGGTTGTGCCAAGCCAACTTGAGAAAAGACCGAGGAGGAAACTAATATTGGAGAAAGAAGATGATGAGGAGAAGAAAGATATAGATGAACCCAGAAACATACCTACAACATCACATAAACCACTGACCAATATTGATGAGGTATGCAAGAACATAAGAAGTACTACTGGATTGGCAGGATTTAAGTTTATCAAGTATGACTAGAAAAGCATAGAAGACAAGCATAAGATTTAGGAAGCACTATTATATATGATGGGTACATTATAGATGACACCTATAGAGATAGGAGACCTTGTCCCCATAGAAATTTATGATATTTTATCACAAAAGTGGTAATATGCATTGATGACTGAAAGACATATAAGGGAAAGGACGTTAGCTAAGGTCATTCCTAGATTAACTAAGAAGAAAATGGGAAAAATTATTGAAAAATATCAAAGGAAGTTTATTCCCAAACAAAGAGCTTATGCAATTTTGAAAAATGATGTTGAAGGTGTAGCTCAATAGAGCACCAAAATTTGGAAGGAGACTTTTGGGCTATTGATCAAGAAGGAAGATAAGAAAGGTGAAGGCACCTCAAAGCATAAGGAAATGGAAGAAAAGATTTCTAGTGATCAAGTAGAGACTGAAATGGAACTAGAAGAGAAAACAACAAAATTAAAAAATGTAGATCTGACAATGGATAGTCCCATTGGGACTGCAGTTGAAGATAATAGTAATGTCGATGTCAAGGATCAGAATGAGCCGATAGACATAGGTATGCAATCACATATTCATACAACTGAGGCTGAGACAAAGAAAGAAGGAGAAAAGGAGGTAACAAATAATAACCCACCTATTTTAGAGGTTGTGCAAACATTCTTAGACAATGAAGATAATATTGAAGAAATTGCAAATAAGCCTACAAAACAAGAGTCTATACAAGTGTTGGTGGATCTACCACACTCTGTATCATCTACTCCTACTGGACCTAAAGTTGGGAGTATACTTGATCAGCAGGTAATCTTGACTTAGTTGCAAACAACAATTGAAGTTAATAATGACAAAGGAAAGGATATTGAAGAACCCGAGCTAAGTATCATCGCACTTGAGCTCAAGAAGAAGAAGCTAAACAAGAAGAATTCACTGAGATTAAATGTCACATTAGATTAAGTTATTGTGATTCCTAAATGGGATCCAGAGAACTTGTCATATGAGAAGATTCAGACTCTTCAAGACCTATTAAAGAGGAAGAAGAGACAAGAGGAAATTAAGAGGGAGCATAAGAAGAAGCAAGTTCTCCATAATATAAAGGATATTTTTGTTAAAGCTTTTGACATGGAAGATGAAAATCAGTAAGCACCAAGTCTGGAATAGTTAGTTCACATTATGCAAAGAGTTAATGATGAAAACATTGAGGCAAATGAAAATTTTTTGCAATGGTTTGAGAGAAAATTTGAGAACAAAGTCTTGGAGAAGATATCAGAAGAGATTGCTACCAAACAGGTTGAACTTTCTTCACTTGTTGACATTCTTGAGGAAGTTGCAAATAATGTTTATTATTTGTACAAAAGGTTATGTGATATAAAATTCTTTACAAAGGATAATCAACAACTTATTGAGAAGTTGCAATTAGATTTAAAGTCAACCATGGGCTCATTGAGCATGGATGCTAGTTCTAGCTTCATAAATTTTGATAGGTTGACTCATACACAAAGGATGTTAGCCAAGCTTATGGCTGAAGATGGCTGAATAAGGGCCAAATTGATAATAATTCAGACTAAACTGATACCTCGTCTAGAGGTTATTCAGAAGGAACTTGGAGCTACACATGAGTTAGTCAAGAGAGATCCACATCTCTCTATTATAGATAGTTTGGTAAGTCTAGCTTTCGAGATAGAAATTAAGTTATAGGTTATGAAGTTTATTAAGGATAGCTCGTATACAACATTTGCATTGATATTACAGCTTCATAAGCCATTTTTGGATAAATATAACTTAACACCTATAGCTATCAGTGACAAAAACACGACAGAAATAGATAAGGAAACAAACAAAGATGGGCAACAACAGGCATAATATTTTTTTTGGCATGTACACTATGTAAATATTATATGATGTCTAAAGTATAAACTTAGGGGGATTATGTTGTGTACTTAAGAAAATTTTGTGGATATACAGAAATGATAAGTGTTTTTGCCACTAATATCAAAGGGGGAGATTGTTGATCTCTAAGTTTTGTTGATCATTAGTGTCCCACACTTAGTCATTTATCTAGGCAGGTTAGTCGATCATCACTACCACCAAGCTATCTAGTATAGGTCGAGCAATAGTTATTGCTAAGAACATAGTAGCTGGCGAGTTACACAGAAGCCAAGTGAAATTTAGTAGTCCATGTTGAGCGCCAGAGCCTTCATGTGCCAAGAAAGATAGTTTTTTCATACACATCAGGAATGACACAAACTTGAAGGTAAACTATTTTGGGCTGACTTATTTGGGTATTGAATATTTTCAACAGAGTTAATTATGCATTAAATCATTTGATCCAATATGTGGCATAGAGCCAATCATAAAATTTGAATGCCCAAGCGACATAAGTATTTGATCTTTGATCATTGATCTAGATCTCAATACTAGATCCGTAAGGTATATAAGATTTCTTCTTACCCTAATTCTAGCGTGTGTGTGTGTGTGTGTGTGTGTGTGTGCATAAAAGAGATATAAGCGAGGGTTTATTTTGAGTTAAGAAGAATAAATCTAGCATAGGAATAGAGTATTGAGCAGCAGGGTAAAGTTATATCAGATTATTAGATTAGAGAAGGTATTGAAAAGAGGAGATCTATTATTATCATTTGAGTGCATATCAAAGGATCTGACCTTGAGACATTCTAACAAGTGTATCAGGTGAAATCTCTTAATAGAGTGGTTCTAGCAGACCTTTCTAAATCTCTTAACCGGGTGCTTACTTTTTTGTAAGTTTAAATCCTTTTGCAAGGTAGATTGTAATGATCTGTAGCTCTTAACTGAGAAGAACTTTAATCAAGTAGATTACAAGTTATCAAATTTTGTAGCCCTAACAGGCACACTTTATTGCTGCAGTAGTGAAGATTTTTGTGGGTGTCATCCCCACCCCAATTTTACCTTATTGGGTTTCTGGGTTACCAAATTATGTGGCTTGAGTTACATATTTTATTTTATGGATGCTACTAGTTGATAGATCAATTATATTTATAGTATGGTTGTGGATCAGTTTGTTTTAAGTAATAAAAGTTATAAGATTTGATTCACCCCCCTCTCAATATCTTGCTTTTGCATCTTGTATTTCCAATAGAGTTGTCTATGCTCTGATTCCATTGTCTGCTTTTCCAGACCTTCGTCTGTGTAGATCGTTGTCTGCACTTTTCTGTCATCTGTGCATACAGACAACCATCTCTTCCTGTCTAAAAATAGACTTAGAGTAACATTGTTTTAAACTTCTTTTTTATTTAATTTTGATCTTTCTAATTCTCGGGTTTCAGACAGAGTGATGATTTTTAAGATTTAGATATCGTTAAAATTGATAAAAAAATTTAATATTTATATATGCTAAGTCTTTCTGGTAATAAAATTTTTCTATCTTTATTTGGCCGTCTACGCAGGTAAATGGCCATATGCGTAGATCAACGTCTGTGTAGATCATCGGTTGTGCAATTTTCCTATGATCTAATATTTTTGCAATGTTTCATAGTTGAAAACTCCAAAACTACTAATAGTTTTTCATGCAGGTTTCCTTGGGTTTTAAATTTTTTTGGGAATAAACTTGTATATTTTAAACATTAGTCTTTGAATGAATGTTGCTTTAAGAAAAAAACCCACATCCAATCTTGAATGCATAAGGGAATGAACCTCACAAATCTTGAATGACTTAAGGAAAACAAACACCTTTTTACATGCTTTACTTATTGATGTGTGAGAAATAAATTGAACTTTCATGCTTAATCATACTATTGTGTCTTTTTTCTTTGGTAGAAAACACTTAGTTTCTCTAATTAGGTTCAAGTTGGAAAATGAACTCTTTTTGGTGTGTTTGAAGAAGTGTTTTTCAACACTTCTTTCGAGCTACTTTTCATTAGATAGATCCATTAATTTACATGACACTATGATTAAACTATAGTTGTATCCTCTCCCCTCACCTTTGTAGAACTTAGGTGAAGAGAAAGCTTAGCTTAATCTAGCTTCTAGAGAGGCCTAACTAAAGGGTGGGCTTCCCCTATAGAGGATGACCTCAAACCGGTAAATCCCTTCGACTGGTAGAGAAATAAGGTGTGACCCAAAGGTCCTCTTTATCCGTTCAAGCTCGGGAGGGTCGTGTTCAATGGTAGTCCATACTAATTGAATATCCTCATCATACTGGCAAGGTTGACCTAGACTCTTAAGTGTCTCATGTTGTACAAACTGATTATAGGGATGCCACAAATCTTATTAGAAACTATAAATTAGTAGCCTACCTGATTCACCTCCGAATGGTAACTTATTATAGTGCAAGGGGAGGGAAGATTTTCCCCCCAACATTCCCATCATACATGTCCCAGGTTACCGTGTTTCAAAAGAGATCTTCGTAGCATGACAACAATACTTGGCAAAAGAAAAAAACATGGTCGCCCTTTCGGGGGTGACAATACTATGTGAGCTGAAGGACTACCAAGCAATGGGCATATAATATTTCATGCGAATCCAATTACTTAAGGTAGCTACTATTTATATTGTCTTCATTGTGTTAACCATGTAAAAACATGAGTGGCTTGAAAGAGTCACTTGAACATACACAATAAAATCTCACAATTTTGTCAAAGTTCCCCAAAGTCACACTTGCTTGTATCCCTCAAGGTTTCTTTGTCCCTTGTTGAATTTTTTTCAAGACCAATGCCGGTTATTTTGTGGTTTGAGTATGCTAAAATTGGTTCTTGCCATTGAACAAATCTGTCAAAAATCAAACTGAAGTCATAATATGTTCAAAACATCAAGACATTGGCTTAATAATAGTCTGTCATCTACTCTATGGAGTTGACGTCTATGGAGATCACCATCTATGCATATCGCCATCTGTGCATATCATTGGCTACGCCTAAGACTATCATCTCCACTTGAAAATAGTAAGGTCAAAAATCTGCCAAAATATTTAAAATTTGGTCCTTTATGGGACCCTGAAACCATTTGTTCTAAATCATTCAGTCATTCAGTTAGACCCAGATTTTTCACCATATGACATGAACGGTTCCAAGAAACATAAGAAGGTTAAGCTTCTAACACCTTTGGTTTATCAAGAACAGAAAGAAACCACTTGCAAATCCAAAGAATACCAACACATTTCCACATTAATCAAACAAGAAATTGAGTATTGTGAGAAAATCAACAAAATCATATACAATAATAAAATCTAGAATTTCACTGCCATGTATCCTATTAACCATGCCTTTGTCACCACTGAGAAATTTGATTAGACAAACCTCTTGTTTCTAAGTTCAATTCTTCCATCATCACTAAACATCATCCTTTTCTTAGAGCATTAGATCAAACCTCTTTGCATCAAATCAAATCAATCCTTTTTAGGTCGAAAGACCTTAATCAAAGTATTTCATACTTTCATCCTCAAAAAAACACAACATTTCTTGTAGACCATCAGTCTATCTCAAGTAATTTAAATCCCTTAGTGATATCCCATTTTTCTTGAGATCACAAGTCCATCTTCAAGTAGAACAGGTATCACTTAAATCCTTTTGTGTTTGTATCATCACAAGGTCTAGTTATGCTTAGGTTTCATCGTAAAAACCTTTAAATCAATCATTCAACCAATCAACCAATCAATCAATCAATCAATCAATCATCAATCTGTATCCAATCAATCTAATCAAATCAAATCAAATCAAGAATTAGATCTTTGCTCCATTCCATTTCATATCTCAATATTGCATCTTCTTGTCTTCCACTATTCTAGGTCTACCATTTTATGGTAGTCACTCAATCCCAAGCTAGAAACATGAGGCGTGCAACACTCAACACCACTACCTATGAGGAGAATCCTTTTTCCCATCAATACTTTCAAGGCATTGAAGTAACAACTGAGGAAGCTCCCAAAGAAATTGAGCTATTGGAACAAGAAGAAAGACCTACCCAAGTGAACAACTTCCTTAGTCATCCATACAACTTAGAAATGGTTGAAAAGGCCATTAATCAAAACAACGGTGAAATATTCTTAAATCTTATTCAAAATGGCTTCATAGTGCCCACTGACTTTGATGAAACACTCCTTAGCCAAAACATCACCAAAGCCAATACTACAACCATGGTTTCTAATTCAAATGCTACATCATCATGTGATACTTGTAAAGGAGCTATTAATGAACCTTCCACATCAATACCTACATCAACACCTATATCAAAAACTACATCATCAACCTAAATGATACAATAACAAATCCAATAGATCTTAAGCGCTTTACCAAACATTACTGCACACAATAGCACTCACACAATGAAAAATACTACTCAAGGAGCAAGCTCTAATGTCAAAAACATAGGGAAGATTTCGATGTCTTTGCTTACATCATCTTTGTTTCAAACAATGATTATGAATACATCCACAAATAACACGTCTAGAGATTATCAATATATATGCCCACCTATTTCTGGTATGACATCCATGAGGTTTTTAGCTGCACAATTTGGAGGAGGTGGAGCTTATGTGCCACCATTTCTGTTGCATAATCCTCTAGACTTAGACCAACATTATAATGAACTCAAAAACCTTGTGCATGGTTTACAAAATGGGGGCAAAAAGGAGTTTTCTTTTGAAGATATTTTTCCCTATCCATTTGACAAGTATATCACAATGCAACCATTCCCTCCAAACTTTGAGATGCCTAAATTTGAGAAATACAAAGGTGAAACATCTCCTCTACAACATCTCAAAGAATTTTACATCACATTTCAAGAAGTCTCCTATAATGAAAATTACCTAAAGAGAATCTTCACTAGGAGTGTTGGAGGCACATATTTGGAATGGTACATGACCCTTCCTTATGGATCAATCTCTACTTTATCTGATCTCACAGAGAAGTTTGTTGGAAAATATTTGTATACTATTGAGCATCAAGCAAAACTTAGCAATTTGTGCAATACTAAACAAAAGAATGGAGAAACCTTTGCTATTTTCTTACAACGATGGAGACATATTGCAAATTGCATGCCATGGAAAATACCTAATAGTGACTTAATTCACATCTTCTCAAAGACTTTGATCTCTGAGATGTCTTTCCAAATGAAAATGGCTTCACCTCACACCTTTGAATCCCTTGTAAAGAAGGGAAACAATATTGAAGATGGCCTATTGCAAAGAGGTAGCATCAAACATTATGCTCCTTCCAAGAATGGTAAACAAAAATTCTGGAGTAAAAACTAAGGAGTTGTCAATGATGGAGTGACTGATGCCAAGAATGTTCAAACTATTCAAGCATCCAACAATAATAATCAAAACAATCATAATAACAATAAGAATTATAATTGCAACAACAATCAAAACCACAATCAGAATAATCAAAACTAGAATGAAAACAATCAAAATCAGAATCAGTATCAAAACAACAATTGGAACAACAATAAAAAAAAACCATGCAATCAATCATATTTGTTCCCTCATAATAACAAAAATAAGAACAATAATAAAAATGACAATCAACAATGATGACAATTCACAGCATTGATAGAACCCCTAGATGCATTCTTTAAACAACTTGTGGATCAAGGAATGATAATCTATCCAAATACTCAGCCTTTCGATGAGAATCAACCCAAGCATTCTTGGTGTAGAGATAATGAATATTGTGATTATCATCACATCAAAGGGCATGATACCAAGAAATGAATGAAGCTTAGACACTTTGTGTAAGATCTTATTGAAGATGGAAAAATTGAAGTTGAAGGTCATAATGCATCCTCATCTAATGCAAAACTTAAAGTCTACAATCAACCCTTCCCACCACACAATCAAAACAATTCATCGAACACAATCCCATATGATTACTCTACCAATACTATTTCAGGCAATGATCAAACATGTGAGAGTCTAGAAGAAAATGATATCTTTGGGTTTGATACTCTTTGTGGCTGTATTGAAGAATCTGACACACATGTTAACACCATAATCCTCAAATCTTTTGATTGTAATGCTACCACACACAAACCCATAGTCAATGTCCAAGCTACTGATAAACCTTCTATATCTACAAACCTACTAGATGCACTATCTACTGCTACTCGGTCTACCTGGCGCTATGACCTATTGGCTCAGTTAGGATAGATGCCTGCACAAATATCCATTCTAGAGCTCCTAAAAACCTCTCCAATTCACAAAGAAATCCTTGAAGATGCCTTAAATGAATCTCATGTCCCAGAGAATATTAATGTTGTATGATTCCAAGCTATGATTGAGAACTTATCCACACAAGAACCTCTTATCTTCACAGATAAGGAATTTCATGGTCCTGACCTTCATCATAATAATTCCCTCCATATTGAAGCTAAAATCCAATCAAAAAAAATAAAATGAGTCCTTATAGATGGTGGATCTGGCTTGAATTTGTGCACATTGAAGATGATTTGTAACATCGGTCTTTCTGAGGACCTCCTGGATGTAGACAAGAGAATAAAAATAAAGGCCTATGATGATAGAGACCGATAAAGAAAATGTTTAATCACACTATCCTTACAAGTTGGATCGACCTTGATTGAAATTGTTTTCCATGTGCTGGATCTAGATCTACCATACAATATCTTGATGGGATGACCCTAGATACATGCTATCAAAGGTATACCCTCTACTTATCATCAATGTCTCAAGTTCCCACATCACGGTAGAGAAATCATGATTCTTGAAGATCCTGAGCCCATTCAATACTACAAGAGACTGGAATGAAAACAATCTAGCTACTATCTGTTGAATGAGTTTGGACGACACTTCAATCAAGAAACCCCTATTTCAAACACTCCCTCAGTTCCAGAAAGGACATAAAAAATAGCAACTGATAAATCCAAATGAAAGGAAAATTTTATTGAAGACAAAGCCTCTGCATCTTAAGAAAAGTCCACCTCTATAGATCAAGGCATGGGAGAATATTAATTTGAAAGTTCTCTATGCATTGGGCAACTCCCTTTGTCTCCAAAGTCCTATGGAAGACCATAACCATTACCCCCTCTAAAGACGAAGACCTCATGCATTGCAAAAAAACTACTTTTGAACATTGGGGGTCCTTATCAGATGAACACATGGAATACAATTTCCTTGGTTGGCTCTACAATGATGAAGAAGAAAAACATGTGACCTTCCCCAAAGGAAAGTATATCAAGGTTACTCCCATTTTTGAAAGCATGGGATATCATGGTACTAGTCTTGGAGCTAATGAAACTGGAAAGAAAAAAATTATAGTAGCCAATGGCTATCCTTGAGGAAATGGATTGGGTTCCATAGATATTAAGACTAAGTTCACTAAGGATTATTGTTTAGCTACCTCGGATTCAGACATTGAAGAAGAGTTCTTCAAAATTCCTTTCCACGATGTTGAAGATGATGTGAGACCTACATTAGACTGTCATAGTTTTACTATTTTTTTACTCATTCTTTTAGTAGTTTAGGCTTTGAAATACTTTGACTATTGGAGAATTTTTATACATTCAAGGATCGGTAGGGTCTTGTGTTATATATTCAGTACCTGATTATGTAATCAGGGTACATTTGAGATGCTTAATGTTTTGATTCAGTTTCAGTTATGATGATGTCGTCTATGAGATTTAAGTGTATGAATGTAATATGATGAATTTGTTTTAGGAAAATAATGCTAGGGTATTTTAGTTCTAATGTAGTTATGGGCTATATGCATGTATATTATTGATTTCATGTATGTTTTATATCATGTTATTTTGGATCTACTGATGTGTGCATTGAGTGTGAAGGAAAAGTTGACCATGGATCTAAACCGGGGACCCAGTACTGAAACCTATCTATATGACCGTGCTTTCCAAGGTCATGTTTATATAAAGAGACATTGACCTCATTATTTATGGGGTTATTTCATAAATGTGGTTTTCATGTGTGTAATTAGATTAGTGAATGTTCATGTGATTGAGTGATGTCATTTGTTTTAATTTAATGTGCCAAATTTGGCAATTATTGTAATTTAATGTTGGCATGGGTAGTAAGGGGAACCAGGGTTAGTTATAGGGTTAACTAAGGTTACCTAAGAGTAGTAACCAAGCTTACCCTAGGGTTAGAATTTTCTATAAAGTCTTCTTGACTTAGAAATCCGTGGGTTAACTTTAGGGTTAGTTTTGGAGGGTCTTTTGGGCTCCCAGGCAGTAACCGGGGTCAGTTTTAGTTACCCAACTTGGTACCCTATGGGTTAGGGTTCATTTTCAATAATTAATGAGCCTCTAGACTCATTTATTTCACCTCTAAAGTGTCACTTTCAGACTTGAGCGAATTTGAGGAGTTGTGTAACCTTGATCAATCTTCCTCCTCTACCCAAGTTGCATTTGACTCCACCAATGGAGAGTTTAGGCAAGTGGATAGTTAAGGGTTGGTTAGGGTCACCTCAAATTTGTGTAAAACCTTATTCTTTTTAGAGGTTTTCCTATTTAGGGAAGTATTTAGGATGAGTTGAATGTTCAGCCACTCTCTACCCTTAGAGATAGAATTTAGTTTGAAGGAGATTTTGGAGAAGGAGCTTAGGAAGGATAGCTCAATGCCATTTCTTTTCTCAGCTTAGCTTGGATTAAGTTTGGATCTCTTCTAAGTAATTTAATTTTGTTCATGTGTATTCTTGAGCTTGAAACTCTATT
Source organism: Thuja plicata (assembly GCA_018584345.1). Lineage (NCBI taxonomy): Eukaryota > Viridiplantae > Streptophyta > Pinopsida > Cupressales > Cupressaceae > Thuja > Thuja plicata. The sequence continues at coordinate 3,363,745 of MU224896.1, forward strand.
AATGGAGTCCTATGTGTTTTGAAATTTTATTTTGAAAATTGAATTTCAATGTTTTGTTTTATAATGTCTTTATTTTGTGATTGGATTTCAAATGGGTCTTCAAGGCACACTCACCCTTTGGAGGGAAGAGTAACATTGAAGGGGTAGTAGGAAATGATTCCTGTTAGTGTAGAGTCTCCCATGTGTGGAGGGAAAAACATGGGGTAACATGATACCCATGATGCCAAGAAGGCCCTAAGGGCACCTAGGAGGGCATACAGAGGTTATTTAAGGATTGCATCTTGTGAATATGGTTCTTTTCAAGTCCATGTGAGGCTTGTAATTTAATTTTGATACTTGGCTTTCCCCTACAGTGAGGTCTACCACTACCCCTATTTTAGGAAGGTCTCTTGGAAATCTATCCTTTTGTCAATCCTTGTGTTGGGAAGTTTTATTGAGTGTGATTTTTCCATTTTCTTATTCGCTTGTTCTATATGCCATGTTAAATCCCGTTCTAGTTTGGATCCCCAAGCTCGGGGGTGGCCTTGTAAAGGCCTTGGTTGGGAGGTGAGCCTCCATGGTCAACCTCAAATTTTTATTCAGGTTCCTTAAGGGATAGTGAATATGCATTTCACTCTTATGTGAAAGCTGGGTACTAAAATATTAACATTTGTAACCTTTGTGGTTTAAGGCATTTTTTTGGAAAAGTATGTATTGAATTTATAAACAAGAGTTGTAACCTATGATGTTCTGAAGGATTCCATCACACATTATGTTGCAATGAAATCTTAAGAAATTTTTAGTCTTATACTTTTTGTAAACTTTCACACCATATTTTACATAGAGGTTCAATGGAAGGTAATCCTTGTTGTTTTAGTTTCTTTTCATTATTGCAAGTTGTTCATAGATTGTGATAGAATTTTTAATCTTTGTAATAATATGTGAGTATATTTGAAGGAAAATTTGTCATTTGTGATCTTAATGTTTTGTGAAATTCATTATCTCAAAGGTGGCTTTGAGACCATTAACTTGTAACTTTTCATTATTTTGTAATTTCTTCAACCATATTGTAAATGACCTTTCAAGTGATTATGAAATCTTATGTTATTATGTAATTAAAAAAAAATTAGGTTTTGGAAAGCATGTAGTGAATGTTTTTAGTAAGTTGTTAGATAGAATTTGAATTAGTTTTGTTGAAATAAATTAAATTATATATGTCATCAATATGCATATCATGGAAATTTAAGACCTAGTCTATTGGATAAACCTTTGTTACTAAGTAATATTGCAATATTTCTTATTTGAAAGAGATAGTATATGTATTACTCCCTATATTACACTATTTCTTAATTTAATAAAATCAGTATATTCATGTTTATATGAATTTGGAGATTCATGGATTTAAGAAATTATGAATATTTGGAGAACACAACTATACTTAGGGATATTTAATTTTTTTCTAAAAGTATAAACATGTTAAACAAAAACTTCCTTCCACCATATGATAGAGGATAAAATATGGATCTTCATGAGCTAATAAATTTTTTAAAAAACTGACTGCTAATAGCCCCTGTTTGAGGAAATACAGTCATGTTTTACACCAGTCATGTTATAATAAAAAGTAATGGGGAGGGTTGAGCCCCCCCCAAACCCTTGACATAGCCTTTATGAAGAAGTGGTGGCCCCGCGGCATGCGGGCCATCCACTGTGCATAGCACAGTCAAGAGGCTCCACTTCTCGGCGTCGGCCACCCCTCCCCTTATCTCAATCCTCTGCTCCGATGGGCGGTGGTGCCGCCACCTGTGGCCACCACCGCACCTCCCCCTTTCCCCCTTCTCCACCCTCCTTAACCCATTGCTGCTCGGGGCTCTTCCCTCCACCATGAGCCGCTATGTGGCATTTCTGTTTGGCCGTAAACCTCGCTATTTTCAAGCATTGTCTTACCTACAACAAAGATTTTTCTTTAACAAACCCATAAGGATAGTTAGGGCTTCGGTCCTTTAATTTAGATTTGATATTTTATGAATAGATTAGGGTTAAATATGTTTATCTTATGATATTCAATTTTTAAATAAAGGATTTAAATAGACTTTTTTTTAGATTAGATTTTTTAAAAAAGATATGATTTATTATGTTATAGATTTGATTTTTCACACTTGGTGAGAGATAATTTATACCAAGTTAATTTATATATGTTGATAAAGTAAGGAGAAATTTAATAATGCTAGATGAGTTTTCCAAATGTAAGATTATATGATTTATTTTTATTATTAGGTTTTATTGTAGAATGGTAGTTTAATTATTATTTAAACATTGGATTTCTTTTAGTAGTGGAATTAATTATGTATAGAATTTTTTTTTAATATTAAAATAAAATAAAATGGTTAATATTAGAGAGGATTCTTTTTGTTTAGTAAATTATTTTGGGGTTATATATCATTAAGTTTATCATTCCTTTAGTTATAGGCATAACTATCATCAGCCTTTGACTGATTCTATACCTGGTTGACTTTTAATCAACCATGGTCAAACCTTGTCTGTTGGCCTCAATTCTTGAACCTTGTGCTCCCTGCACCCTCTGGACCCTAGGGTTTCAGTTTCACATCCTTCGGAGATAGTTGACTTTTTGTGTAATGCCCACCCTAGAATCTTCCTATGTTAGATGGACAGGACTATTGCTTTGACACTATTGGGTTTTATGATGGAATATGATTATTATTTAGTTAGCATTTTATGAGATATTTGAGCATATATTATTGGTTATTGCAGTTGTATGGACATATTAAATGAGATATGATTTAATGATGAATGGCTAGAAATGAACTAT
>MU224896.1:3369433-3383656 GCA_018584345.1 Thuja plicata
TAAAGTTGAAATGTGATTTGTAATGAATAGTTATTCAATGTGTAGGAAGGAGAAATGGAATTAGTATATAAAGTAAGGAATATAATTGTAAATGAAATGTTATTTTCGTACCCTATCTTTTAAATTCTAAATGTGAAAGTAAAGAAAGGAAATGAAATTTAATTTGGACAAGTAATGTAAGTGTGTTAGTATATGAAATTCATTAAGGGAACCTTAAGGAATGTAAATGTGGAGTAGTAATGATGTTAAAAAAAATTAGTTGCAATTTTGGTCATAAGACCTGATTCCTTATGGGTTCCCTGGCGGGGACATTACATTTTGGTTAACATGGGTTGACTTTCATGTCAACTGTCTCAGTCTGAGTGCCTATGCCCTCAGGATTTAGTAGGTTCTAGTAACTCCCTTTCATGTATTTCATAGTATAGTTGACTTTTGGTCAACTCTAGTTGACTTTTAGTAAATTGTGTCGATTTGTGTGTTGATCAAGGTAGCTAGTTTAGGAATCCTTGTAGGATAGGTCTAAGAGCTATCCTACCATGTATGTCCTATCCAGTTACTGTTTATCCTCTGCACTATTTTACGTGCACTTGTGATACCTTTGGAGTAGCATAACATCTCCTTTTAGTGCATTTAAAAAAAAAAAATTTTGTGTTTTGTCCAACTTTTGGGCATGACATTTTGGTATCACAGCCATGTTTAGAAACATTGGGAACCTAACACACTACGTTGTCACTAAATTTTTCTTGCATGTGTAGGATGCCACCTATCACTTCTCAGGTCCGTCAACAAGGGTCTGGTTGAAGATGTGTCCCCATGACACATGTAGAGGTATGATCCAAGGTAGAGGATCATAGGAGGGATCAGAGTCTACCTCTTGAACCCCCTCTGGATGCTAATGTAGCACTATTGCTATCTTTCCAGAATTTGGCGAGGCTTATCTTAGACAGTGTGCCACTAGTTAATGAGGAGAGAGAGAGGAGTACAAGCCCACCTCCTAGAGAAGAAGGGAATCAGGTAGATAAGGAAGAGGATTCCATTGATGTACCAAGGGGTATTCCTAGGGGAGGTTCACAGAGACTTGATAGAGCACCCCCCGATATCGGGAACTACATCACAGAATTGATGAGACTTAAATCTCTTCCCTTCATAGGAGAAGAAGATGGGGTAGGAGCAAAGGCTTGGATTTTAAGCCTAAAAGGTGTTTTGGGTTACGAAATTATGGTAGCAACCTTAAAGCATGGTTCACAATTATTTTGTTAAGAGACAGGGCATCCACTTGGTGGAGGTATGAGGAGACTAAGGGACTCATAGACATCAATACCCTCACTTGGGGAGCCTTCCTCAAGATTTTCAGAGAGTGGTATATTTTAGAGCAGTTCAGACAACACTATATTGATGAGTTCCATGACCTCCTGCAATGGGGTCTTGCAGTAGTCCAGTATGAGGGCAAGTTTCTCGATCTCCTACTCTATGTTTAATACATGGGAGACGCGAAGCTATAGGTGAACAAGTTCATCAAGGGATTAAATCTTATGATTTCAGATAGGGAATGCATGGTACCTTCAGGGAGCTTAAGGTTCATGGTGGATAGGGCATTAGTAGCCAAAGAAATATTCAGGGGCCCACGGGATTATAGGGATAGGTCACAGAACCAAAATACCTCATCTCAGGCCTCTGGATATCAGAAACCCCTATGGAAGTAGAATCAAAGGAACTCTACAGGGACATTTAGGGCCCCATAATGGTAGCAGTAGCTGCCACAACAGTCTCAACTAAACCAATGACAGAGGCCACCATAGGTTTAGCAAGGCTCTAAATCCAAATAGTGGCACTCATAGGGTCCTAAGAAGGACCAGAGACCTTAGGAACCATACACCCCTCGAGCTTGAACTCAACAGTCCTCTAGGGGTGGCTATAATGGTTCATCTAGGATGGCAGGATCTCAGTATTTCAAACCTCTTGGTGTTCAGGTTCAGTCTAGGGGGCCATGTTACACTTGTGGTTCCATGGGGCACTTAGCTAAAGAGTGCCCATAGGGTGGTAGTTAGCATGCAGCGGTTTTGGAACTGATAGTTGGGGACCAGGAGAAGTCCCACATGGTTTTTATAGTGGTGGAAAACCTCTAGGAAGAGAAACAAGCTACCATTATTGATGCCTCAGGTAAGATTAGAGGTAGTGATTTTATTATTCTATTTGATACTGGAGCCACCAACTCCTTTGTTTCTCCATCGGTTATGTAGCATTGTGGGCTAGTGGAAACTAGACAGGAGGTTAGATGGGAACTAGAGTTAGCTTTAGGAGCTAGAGTTTTTGTGACCTCGATGGTTAAGGATTGTCTGATCTAGATTGGTTGCATGACCACCATAGCTGGTCTTAGAGTGACTCCCCTTGGATCTTATGACCTAGTTCTTGGCATTGATTGGCTAAGTGCCCATAGAGCCAAGCTATATTTTCGTAAGAAGAGAATAGAATGTTTAGATGATGATGGTATGGATACAATTATTACTGGGGTTCATAGGCTCATATCCCTCCATGTGATTTCCACTATGTAGCTTAAGTGATGCATGCAAAAGGGATGCCAGTTGTATGCCATCACCATCACTGATAGGGAAGAAGAGAAAGAGAAGGAAACTTCTCTTGATGACTTCCCCATTCTTCAAGAGTCTACAGATGTGTTTCTATCTGAGCTAACTCATATACCTCCTCGTAGGGAAGTAGACTTTCACATTGATCTTGTAGTAGGAGCTGAGATAATTTCTAGAGCACCTTATAGGATGACCACTAATGAGCTTAATGAGCTCAAGATATAGCTTGAGGAACTATTAGAGAAAGGACACATTCATCCTAGTGTATCTCCTTGGGGTGCACCAGTTATCTTCATAAATAAGATAGATGGATCACTTAGGTTGTGCACAGATTAGCGATAGTTAAACAAAGTTATCATCAAGAATCGGTATCCACTTCTTAGGATCGATGACTTGTTTGATCAGTTGTAGGGTGCCCAAATCTTCTCAAAGATAGACCTCAAATTGGGCTACCATCAATTGAATATTGTGGATAGTGATATTTACAAAACTACATTCTACACTAGATATGGCCAATATGATTTCACTATGGTTCCATTCAGTCATACGAATGCTCCAGCTGTGCTCATTAGTCTTATGAACAAATTATTATGTACCTTCCTTGACAAGTTTGTAGTGGTGTTTCTCGATGACATCTTGATATTTTCCAAAGATGAGAAAGAGAATGAGGAACACTTAAAGCAAGTGTTGCAGTGTCTTAGAGAAAACCAGTTATATGTCATCTTGTCGAAGTGTGCATTCTTCAGATCATATGTTAAGTACCTTGGCCATGTTATTTCAGGTGACAGGATCTCACTAGACCCATCAAAGATTGATGCCATTATGGATTGGCCAACATCTACCATTGTGACCAAGGTTAGGAGTTTCATGGGTTTAGCCAATTACTACAGACAGTTTATTAAGGGAATCTCTCATTTATCACACCCCATTACTTCTCTTTAGTGAAAGGGAAAGAAGTTTATGTGGACTGAGAAGTGTGATAACGCTTTTCAAGAGCTCAAGAGAGAATTCACCAGTGCACCCATTCTTGTTGTACCAGAGCCATCAATAGACTTTATGGTTTGCATAGATGCTTCTTTGGATGGTTTAGGAGCATTCCTTATGCAAGGTGAATGAGCTATAGCCTTTGAGTCTAGGAAACTAAAGACTCATAGAAGTGGTGCATGCATTAGTCAGAGGGAAACATTTTCTCTTAGGGCATCAATTCAAACTTCATTCAGACCATCAGAGTCATTAGTGCATCTTCACTCAGCCAAACCTTAATTCTAGGTAGAGGATATGGATGGAGTTCTTATGTGAATATGATTTTAATTTCCATTACATCAAGGGGAAAGAGAACGTGGTCACAAATTCCTTGAGTAGGAGATGGCACGAGCTTTCTTCTATGTCCACTTCCATAGATTTGAGAGATCACTTTCTTCATCACTTACATGAGGATGAGATGTATGCAGAGGTTTGTGAGTTGAATCGATCTCAGAGAACCCTTGAAGGGAAGTTTTTAGAGTATACCTTGGAGTTCGATGGACTTATGGGTCATAGATGATGTATCTATATACCTTCTTCTTGAGGATTGCATGAGTTTGTAATGCTAAAGGCTCATAGGGCCCCATATGTAGCACATCCCAGAGTGAAGAATATGTATGCTGACTTGAGGCAATTATATCATTGGCCAGGCATGAGATTGTAGATTGTAGAGATGGTAGCTAGATGCCTAGAATGCCAAAGGATGAAGGATGAATACTAGCATCTAGGTGGCCTCCTTCAACCTCATGAGGTACTAGTGAGGAAATGGGACACCATATCTATGGATTTCATAGTAGGTCTTCCTATGTCCTCTCATCATCATGATGCCATTATGATGATAGTCAACAAGTTGACTAAGGTGGCTCACTTTTCACCTATGCGTACCACCTTTACCGTACCAACATTGGTGCAAGTGTTCTTGTGAGATATAGTTAGACTTCATGGCATACCTCATAAGATCATCTTAGGTAGATATTCTCTCTTCACTAGGTCCTTTTGGAGAGAACTTCAGGCATCTATGGGTACTAGGCTCAACTTCCATACAACTTATCATCCTAAGATAAGTGGACAGACTAAAAGGGTCAATTAGGTGTTAGAGGACATGCTTCACATGTATGTCATGGACCATAAGACCCGGTGGGAAGAATACCTACACCTAGTGGAGTATTCCTATAAAAATGGGCACCAAACATCTTTGGGTATGCCTCCCTACCAGGCTCTTTATGGTAGGACATCCAGGACCCCACTCAGTTGGGATAGGATCAAGGATAGAGTTTCCATTGGTCCTGATCTAGTCATGGATATGGAGCAATAGGTGTCTTTGATTAGACAACAACTTGAGGAAGCTCAAGATAGGCATAAGAAGTATGCATATGTGAAGAGGATTGATAGAGCCTATCTAGTTGGAGATAGAGTCTTCTTGAGAGTGTGACCACATAAGAGTCCAATCCATTTTGGAAAGGGCTCTAAGCTAGCACCTCATTTTGTTGGACCTTTTGTGATCCTTGAGTGGATAGGACCAGTTTCTTACCATTTAGCATTGCCACCTAGCCTTTCATGCAAACATGATGTGTTTCATGTTTCAGTTCTAAGGAAGTATATTTATGATGAGTCTCATGTGATAGATTAGGATACCTTCTAGGTGGAGTCAGATGGGTAGCTGGCTTTGGAGCCAATTCATATATTGGCTTGGTGGACATTGGGTCTTCAAGGTTGAGAGCTAAAATAGTTTAGGGTCTAGTGGGATTTCTATGATAAGGTTACATCCTCTTGGGACAACACAGCACAAATGAGATCACAGTACCCTAACCTCTTCGATGAACTCCAACAGGAAGTTCATTCCTAGAGGGGGTGGATGTGAGACCTACATTAGACTGTCATAGTTTTAGTGTTTTGTTACTCATGCTTTCAGTAGTTTAGGCTTTGACATAATTTGAATATTGGAGGCTTTTTATACATTTGAGGATCGGTAGGATCCTATGTTATATATTTAGTACCTGATTATGTAATCAGGGTACATTTGAGATGCTTTATATTTTGATTCAGTTTTAGTTATGATGATGTCGTATATGAGATTTAAGTGTATGAATGTAATATGATGAATTTGGTTTAGGAAACTGATGCTAGATTATTTCAGTTCTAATGCAGTTATGGGTTATATGCATGTATGTTATTGATTTCATGTATGTTTCATATCATCTTGTTCTAGATCTACTGATGTGTGCATTGAGTGTACAGGTAAAGTTGACCATAGATCTAAACTGAGGACCCAGTACTAGAACCTATGTAAATGAATATGCTTTCCAAGGTCCTATTTATATAAAGAGACATGGACCTCATTGTTTATGTGATTATTTTGTAAACATGGTTAGCATGTATGTAATTACATTAGTGAATGTTCATGTGATTGAGTCATGTCATTTGTTTTAATTTAAAGTGCCAAATTTGGCAATTATTTTAATTAATGTTGGCATGACTAGTAAGGGGAAAAATGGTTAGTTATAGGGTTAACTAAGGCTACCTAGGAGTAGTACCCAAGTTTACCCTAGGGTTAGAAGTTTCTATAAAGTCTTTTTGACGTAGAAATCTGTAGGTTAACTTCAGGGTTAGTTTGGGAGGGTCTTTTGGGCTCCCAGGGGGTAAGCAGGGTAAGTTTTAGTTACCCAACTTGGTACCCTATGTGTTAGCGGTCATTTTAAATCATTAATGACTCTCTAGAATTATTTATTGCACCTCTAAAGTGTCACTTTCAGACTTCAGTGAATTTGAGGAGTTGTGTAACCTTGGTCAATCTTCCTCTTCTACCCAAGTTTCATTTAACTCCACCCATGGAGAGTTTAGGCAAGTGGATAGTTCACGTTTGGCTAGGGTCACCTCAAGTTTGGGTTAAGCCTTGTTCTTGTTGGAGGTTTTCCTATTTAGGGAAGGATTTAGGATGAGTTGATTGTTCACCCACTCTCTACCCTTAGAGACAAAATTTAGTTTGACGAAGATTTTGGAGAAGGAGCTTAGGAAGGATAGATCAACATCATTTATTTTCTCAACTTAGCTTGGATTAAGGTTGGATCTATTTAAAGTAATTTATTTTTGTTCTTGTGTGTTCTTGAGCTTGAAACTTCATTAATGGAGTCCTATGTGTTTTGAAGTTCTATTTTCAAAATTGAAATTTAATGTTTTGTTTTACAATGTCTTTATTTTTTGATTGCATTTCAAATGGGTCTTCAAGGCACACTTACCCTTGGGAGGGAAGAGTAACCTTGAAGGTGTAGTAGTAAATGATTCTTGTTAGTGTAGAGTCTCCCATGTGTGGAGGGAAAAACATGGGGTAACATGATACCCATGATGCCAAGAAGGACCTAAGAGCACCTAGGGGGAATAAGGAGGTTATTTCAAGATTGCATCTTGTGAAGATGGTCCTTTTCAAGTCAATGTGAGGCTTGTACTTTCATTTTGATACTTGTCTTCCTCCTACATTAAGGTCTAGCACTACCCCTATTTTAGGATGGTCTCTTGGAGATCTATCCTTTTGTTCATCTTTGTGTTGGGAAGTTTTCTTGAGTGTGAGTTTTATGTTTGCTTATGTGTTTGTTGTGTATGTCTGATTGTATCTCGTTCCAGTTTGGATTTCCAAGCTCGAGGTTGGCATTGTAAAGGCCTAGGTTGGGAGGTGAGCCTCCATGGTCAACATCAACTTTTTCTTCAGGTTCCTGAAGGGATAGTGAAGATGCATTTCACTCTTATGTGAAAGATGGGTACAATTGAAATATTGACATTTGTTACCTTTGTGGTTTAAGGCCTTCTTTTGGAAAAGTATGTATTGAATTTATAAATGAGAGTTGTGGCCTATGATGTTCTAAAGGATTCCATCACCCATTATGTTGCAATGAAATGTTAAGAGATTTGCAGTCTTATACTTTTTGTAAACTTTCACACCATATTTTACATAGAGGCTCAATGGAATGTAATCCTTGTTGTTTTAGTATCTTTTCATTAATGCAAGTTGTTCATAGACTGTGATAGAATTTTAAATCTTTGTAATAATATGTGAATGTATTTGAAGGAAAATTTGTCAGTTGAGACCTTAATGTTTTGTGAAATTCATTATCTCAAAGGTGGCTTTGAAACCATTAACTTGTAAATTTTCATTATTTTGTAATTTCTTCACCCATATTATAAATGAACTTTCAAGTGATTATGAAATGTTATGTTACTATGTAATTAAAAAAAAATAGGTTTTGGGGATGACCCCATAACGTGACGGCAAGTCATGAGCGTCTAAGAGAGGACGTCTAGTGTTTAAAACCCTGCCTTGTGCTGGGTGTGTTGAAAAACATCTATTGCATCAGGTGCACTAATTGAGGAGCCCCACCCACCACACACAATGACCAAGACTACATGCATTGATGACTGGTACACACGACGGTTGAGTGCTGGCAGGGATGCGTCATCGGCAGGGAGATTTTGACACCAAAGGGAGATGTAAGGGACAACCGCCGAGGGAGGTATAAGGTTTCAACAAAATGGAGAGATAAGGAGGATGTTGATAGAGATGGCCAGCGCACAGGGAGATATAAGGAGGTCACGATACCATCGTGGCAGTTAATCAGGGAGATATAAGGAAAAAATCTAATATAGGTGTTCATGCCTCAGTACTATAACCATAGGGATGAGAGTCTCCATCTGTGCTCTCACTGGTTCCAAGCTCCAGTTAAAAGCATTGATGAAATAATAATAAATCCAACTGTTACCGATCAAAAAAAAAAAAAGGTTTTGGAAAGCATGTAGTGAATTTTTTTAGTAAGTTGTTAGATAGAAGTTGAATTAGTTTGGTTGAAAGCAATTAAATTATATATGTCATCAAGATGCATATCATGGAAATTTAAGACCTAGTCTATTGGATAAACCTTTGTTGCTAAGTAACATTGCAATATTTCTTATTTGAAAGAGATACTATATGTATTACTCCCTATATTAGACTATTTCTTAATTTAATAAAATCATTATATTCATGTTTATATGAATTTGGAGATTCATGGATTTAAGAAATTTTGGATATTTGGAGAAGAACACAACTATACTTAGGGATATTTAACTTTTTGCTAAAAGTATAAACATGTTCAAAAAAAAATTCCTTCCACCATATGATAAAGGATAAAATATGGATCTTCATGAGCTAATAAAATTTTAAAAAAATGATTGCTAATAGCCCCTGTTTAAGGAAATATAGTCATGTTTTACACTAGTCATGTTTTTTATTTTTTTTACTTTAGTTTTTTTTAGGCTATTAAATTAACCTTGAAAAGGAATATTTTAATAAATTAATTCATATCCTAAGAGAATTAGGAAGGTGAGCGTAGAGCACTGTAATTGTATTAAGCAAAAAAAAAAGTAATGGGGATGACCAAGCCCCCGCCCCCCCAAACCCTCGGTGTATCCTTTTTGAAGTAGTGGGGGTCGTGTGATATGCGGGCCACCCACTATGCATAGAAAAGTGGGGAGGCTCCACTGCCCGACGTCGGCCACTCCTTCCCTTGGATCAATCCTCTCCCCCGACCGGCAGTGGTGCCGCCACCTACGGCCACCACTGTACCGCCCACTTTCCCCCTTCTCAACCCTCCTTAACCCGCTGTCGCCCAAGGATCTTCCCTCCGCCATGAGCCGCTCTTGAGAATTTCTATCCGGCCATAAACCTCACCTTTTTCAAGCGTCATCTCCCCTGCAACAAAGATTTTTCTTTAACAAACCCATAAGGAAAGTTAGGGCTTCGGTCCTTTAATTCAGATTTGATTTTTTTATGAATAGATTAGGGTTAAATATGTTTATCTTATGATATTTGATTTTTAAATAAAGGATTTAAATACACCTTTTTTAGATTAGATTTTTTTGAAAAGATATGGTTTATTATGTTATAGATTTATTTTTTTCACACTTGGTGAGAGATAATTTATACCAAGTTGATTGATATGAGTTTTCCAAATTTAAGATTATATGATTTTTTATTATTATTAGGTTTTATTTTAGAATGGTAGTTTAATTATTATTTAAATATTAGATTTCTTTTAGTACTGGAATTAATTATGTATAGAAGTTTTTTTAATATTAAAATAAAATAAAAGGGTTAATATTAGAGAGGATTCCTTTTGTTTAGTAAATTATTTGGGGGTTATCTATCGTTAAGTTTATCATTCCTTTAGTTATAGGTGTAATTATCATCAGCCTTTAACCGATTCTGTACATGGTTGAATTTTAGTCAACCATGGTCAAACCTTGTCTGTTGGCCTTAATTCTTGAACCCAGTGCTCCTTACAGCCTCTGGACCCTAGGGTTTCAGTTTTGCGTCCTTTAGAGACAGTTGACTTTTTGGTCAATGTGGGTTGACTTTCATGTCAACCATCTTAGTTTGCATGCCTAAGCCATCCTTAGGATTTATTAGGCTCTAGTAACTCCCTTTCACATATTTTGGAGTATAGTTGACTTTGGGTCAACTCTAGTTGACTTTTCGTCAACTGTCTTGATTTTCATGCTGATCGAGGTAGCTAGTTTAGGAATCCTTGCAGGATAGGTCTAAGAGCTATCCTTCCCTGTATGTCCTATCCAGTTACTATTTCTCCTCTGCACCATTTTGTGTGCACTTGTGCTACCTTTGGAGTAGCATAACCTCTTCTTTTAGTGCATTTTAAAAATTATTTTGTTTGTGTGTTTTGCCCAACTTTTGGGCATGACAAATGACCTCGATGACCTTAACCATGTATTCACTATCACCCAAGATGACCTTTCATCCCCTCATTTTCCCCTCACAAACCCTGAACTAATTGACTGGGATCAGCAAGATTCACCACCAGCTTTGGACATTTGCGATTTAGATGAGGCATTTTTAGCCCTCTTTCGACTTAAGAATCTCCAAAAATATGAACATCAGACCCACTATAGTGAGAAAGCCTACTTTGGTAGCTAGGTCAATTCTCTTAGTCGCAAAAATGACAATAAAGATAAAAATACAAAAAAATGAAAATACAAAAACATCCCCTAGTGAAAACCTCTCACAGGCACCTTTGGATGAAGAAAAAGACAAAATAAAAGACGCATCCTCTATTGAAAACCTTTCTAAGGTGCTAGAGGAGGGATAATTTGACCTTTCATTTATATCATCAGAACTAGAAGTTTCCTCAATGATTATCAAAGACACTATCCTGATCAATCTGGGTACAGAAGCAGATCCACACATCACTTACATTGCAGTCTCTCTTAGTGATCAAGAAAAGAAAGACATGATAGCATTCCTTCATAAACATAAGATCAACTTTGCCTGGACTTACAAGGACATGCTTGGGCTCGATACAGATCTTGTCATGCACCATCTTGCTGTGGATCCTAGTGTAAAACTTGTTAAACAAAAACTCAGCAATATGCATCCGCAAGTTGCACTGGTAGTCAAAGTAGAGCTTAAAAAAATGTTTGATGCTGAAGTAATCAGACCAATAGACTATCCTGAATGGGTCTCCAATATTTCACTAGTAGGAAAACCTACTTGGGGCATTCACATCTACACTAATTTCAGAGACCTAAACCTTGCATGTCCTAAGGATGATTTTCCACTCCTAAATATTGACATTATAGTGGATTTGAATTCTGGACATGAGATGTTGTCCCTCATGTATGGCTTCTCTAGTTATAATGAGATCAAGGTAACACCAAAAGAAAAACACAAAATTGCATTCACAACACCTTGGGGTACCTTTCGTTATCAGGTGATGTCCTTTGGCCTTAAGAATTTTGGTGCCACATATCAAAGAGCAATGACTACTATCTTTCATGAACTTTTGCATGCCATCATGGAAGACTATGTAGATGATCTTTTGGGAAAATCCAAGACATGTGAATCACACATTCATATCCTCACTACCATTTTCGAGTGATTGGAGAAGTATAAGCTGGGGCTAAATCCCAAGAAGTTTATCTTTTGAGTGCAATCTAGTAAGCTGCTGGGATACATTGTGTCACGACATGGAATAGAAGTGGATACAAAGAAAGTAAAATCCATCCTTGAGATGCCACAGCCAAAAACATTAAAACATTTACGCAACTTACAAGGAAAAATACAATTAGTCAAAAGATTCATGTCACAACTGGCATATAAGGTGCATCCATTTTCTCATCTCCTGTGCAAGAATATCAAATTTCAATGGGATTGCTTATGTCAATATTCATTTGAGAAACTAAAAGGCTATCTAGCTAATCCACCTGTGTTGGTCCCACCTATTACTGGATGTCCTCTGATTTTGTATATATCTGCTATAGAGGTTACATTGGGAGCACTTCTGGCACAATTAGATGATACTGGCAAAGAGCGAGCAATTTATTATCTCAGCAGGACCCTTATTGGATATAAATTGAATTATTCCATAATTGAGAAGGGATGTTTCATTGTTGTTTTCTATACACAAAAAATACAGCATTATATGGTTAATCATAAGATTCATCTTGTTCCAAAATTGATCCACTCAAATATCTCCTAGCATGTGCTACTAGTTGTACATCAAAATAGGTTATGATCCTTAGTGAGTTTTACATTGTTTATGTGCATCACAAAGCTATCAAAGGAAAAGTTACTAGAAACCAGCTAGTTGAAGCCGCTATTGATGGTAAACATCCACTTATAATAGATTTTCTAAATGAATCAGTCCTCAATCTTGCCCCAAGTACCCCATGGAAACTTTATTTTTATGGATACTTCAATCAGAAAGGATTGGGGCCAAGAATCTTATTTTTTACACCAAAAGGGGATCTCATCCCTAAATCTTATAAATTACAATTTCCTTGTAGGAAAAATATTGCAGAATATGAAGCCCTTATACTTGGACTCCCTCAGGCCGTACAATGGAAGATTATTAATTTTCTGGTACTAGGTGATTCACAATTGGTAATCAAACAAGTTATGGATGAATATCAAACAAAGGATGATAGGTTGCTTCCCTATCACCGTATAGTCAAGGATCTCAAACTGCATTTCACTAAACTGGTCTTCCAAAAAATGCCCCGCATAAACAACAAGGTAGATGACACCATGGCTACTATTGAATCCCTAATCACCATGCCAAAACATAGTACACAGTGTGAATTTCTCATTGAGAATCTTACGGTCCTTGCCTGTGACAAACCAAATTCTAAAATGGTGTGTGAAATTTCTGATCCTAACTCCCCATGGTAGGAAGAAGCATATTCCTACCTTCGGAATGGACATAACCCACTTTCCCTAACCCACAATCAACGTAAAACCTTCATTTGTCGCACTTCTTGATATAGAATCCTTGGTGATAATATTTTTTGAAAGCATTTTTATGGAACTCTTTTAAGGTGTCTAAATTTTGATGAAGCACAAATGTCCTTGGAGGAGGTACATCAAGGAATCTATGGGGCTAACTATAGTGGACTCACTTTAGCCAAGAATTTTTTATGCACTAGATATTACTGGCCCACTATAGAACAAGATGCTTACAACTATGTGAAGAAATGTGTGCCTTTTCAGTAGCATAACGATTTGATACACACCCCATCCCAATCCCTTTAGCCCACCATCACCCCTTGGCCTTTTTCCTCTTGGGGTCTTGACCTCGTTGGTGAAATTTTCCCTAATTCTTCCAATGGCCATAAATACATCCTTGCTGCTATTGTGTAATCTACCAAGTGGGTCAAAGTTGTTCCTCTCACCTACACCACTAGAAAACAAATTTTGAAGTTTATTTTGAACTATCTTATCTCACTAGTACAAAAATAGCAATATATGACCAAATAAACTACTAAAAATTATAGATAAATGACCAAATTTGGTCACGTGACCACTGGTAGTTTATTGCCGGTCATTTATCTCGTGACCAGATTTATGACTAAACTATTTTAGTCATTTATTTGGTCATATATTTAGTCATTTATTTGGTCGTTTATTTGGTCATTTGGTAGTTTATTTGGTCATTAATTTAGTCATTAATTTGGTCATTAATTTGGTTATTAATTTAGTCATTAATTTGGTCATTAATTTAGTCATTTATTTAATTATTTAGTCGTTAATCTAGTTATTTATTTTGTCATATATTTAGTCATATATTTGGTTGTATATTTGGTTAATTTAGTCATTAATTTAGTAGTTTATTTAGTCATTTATTTGGTCGTATATTTGGTTAATCTAGTCATTTATTTAGTCATATATTTGGTTAATCTAGTCATTTATTTAGTCATATATTTGGTCGTATATTTGGTTAATCTAGTCATTTATTTAGTCGTATATTTAGTCGTATATTTAGTCATTTATTGAGTCATTTATTGAGTCATATATTCAGTCATATGTTTAGTCATTAATTTAGTCATTAAAGTAGTCATTAATTTAGTCATAAAATGCAAAGTATTTTAAATAGCATAAATTTTATAATATCAAAAAAATATCATATTAAACTTGAAATAATGCCAAAAAACATCATATTAAATTTTATAATCCCAAAAAAACATCATACTCAAAGTATGCAGTGTCAAAATATATATATAAGATGTCAAATTTATCTAAAGAGTATATACGTAAATATAATAAAAAAATATCAAAGTTGTCTCAAATATAAAATACTGA
>MU224896.1:3421936-3440755 GCA_018584345.1 Thuja plicata
CATTAAATACATCAAAACCAATTACCCAAGACCCAAGTAGGTCCACACAACTCTACCAAATCCCTCACACATGAAAATAAGTCCACACAACTCCATCAAATCTCCCAAACATGCAGGATAGCCAACTTCGCTAGGATGCTCCCGCATCAAAATAAGAAATAAGTAGTGCTGAAGCTGAGGATTTTTCAAAACACTTGAAGAACATCCATGAGGAAGTGAGGAAGCACATTACCAAAATGAATGCATAGTATAAGACTAAGGCAGATGAGAAAAGGAGACATAAGGAATTTCAGTTTGGGGATGAAGTCATGGTTCATTTGCGGAATGAGCGATTTCCAGTTGGTACATATAATAAGTTGAAAATGAAGAAGTTTGGGCCATGTAAGATACTGAAGAAGCATGTGTATGTGATAAAATTATACGTGCAAGAGACAACTCTAAAACATGCAAACATCAAGATTAGCCATTAGAAACAAGATTCAAAGAGTTAGCATGTTTAAAATGAAACCCAAAACAAAGACTTTCACCACAACCTCCGATGAGCTGAAAAAGGGCACCCAATGCCTTGTTGATTTGCTTTTAGATATTATTGTGGGTGTGCTCTCCCAACACAATAACTTAATCCCACCATTGATTAAAAATACAAACTAAGATAGTGAAGAGCTTCAAGAACAAGTATGAAGAACTTGTCTCAAAGCCATCACAAATGATGTAATGTATGCAAAAGCTATACTAAGATTGATGTGCAAGATGAACAAAAACTAAAAACTAGATTCATTCCATTATCCTAGCATGTGATTTCTAGATTCAAAATGCAACAAATATGAACTAAGAATTAGTATTGCTATGAAAAACGCTAAATGTTCTAGAGCTAAAATGGCATGATAACAATGCAAAAATAAGAGATGGTTTTCTCTTGGTAAGAGCCTCTATTTATAGAGTTTTGGAGGGAAAAAAGGGATTTGAATGAGGTGGATTATATGTGGCATCCACATAGATGCCACATAGAGGACACAAGGGAAAAAGGACAAGCCATGCAAAATTCAACCCAAGCCTTTAAGTTTTGAGAGGCTCAAGGTTTGCTCACACATGTGTGAGCAACCCTTAGGGAATGGAGTGGGGGACAAAAGAGTGGTTGCCTTAAAGGAAGTTGGTGGCTTCTTTTTTGAGGAGTTTCTCACACATGTGGGAGCACTCCATTAGTGCTAAAAAGAGTAGGAATCACACTTTAAGTGTGATTAGTGTGTGTTTAAGTGAGGAAGTAGGTTTATTAAGAGGAATAGGTAGAGTAGGGTAGGAATAGAGTAGGTTTCTAGGTAGGATTAATAGATCTTATTAAATTTAATCCAAATTAATTTGAATTAATTGTGGTTTAGAAGAATATTAGAAATGTGGGGAAATAAATAAATTTTAAATTTATTTAAAAGGGGATTTATGGAGGGTAATGTATTAAATAAGATTTAATACATTAAAAAGGGATAGTATTTAAATTAAATTTAAATACTAAAGGAAGTGAATCATATTTAATTAAATAAATTTAATTAAATAGATAGAAGAATATAACAAACATAATTAATTAAAATTAACTAAAATGTTATGGGAATATTAATTAAATTAATATAAGGATGATTTTGGACGTCTACAGCATGATTCAGGAAATGCTTATGAGGTAGAATTGCCTATTGAGTTGAATATTTCACTAGTATTTAACATTTTAGATTTGACAGAGTATCATGAAGGAGGTGTTGAAGATGATATCACAGTGGCGTAGTGGAGTATTCCAGCAAGTAGTTGAGATACCAAGGAGATTGAAGACATACTGGACAGTCGTGTTGGTAGAAGCACAAGAAACATGACATATGAAGAATATCTGGTCAAGTGGAAAGGACAACCTATAGAAGATTCATCATGGCTGACAAAGGAGGGGGTTGACCAGCTTGGTTTTCCTCTGCACACTTGAGACGTGACAGGTTCAGTTCTCAAATTACCCCGAGTGTCTGATGCAGAAGCATCCTGGGTGTAAGGGCAATCTTGCATCACCCAAAAATATGTGTTTTTCTCTTCAATAAGGGCTATTTTGTACAAAGCTGCTATTTTTTGGAAACTTACTATTTTTAGTAAGTTGGTCATTTGAACTCAGAATGTTCTAATTTTCCAGGTGAAGGTTCATCTTAGTCATATAAGAACGCCAGTTGAATTTCATTACCAGATCATCTGTATTGGCGAAGTTATTAAGGATTTACTATTGAGATTTTAGGGTGAAAAATATTTGAGCTCAATTTTTAGGACCTTAGAGGCTCTAGATTGAGGTTGAACCCCTGGTTGACTGGAGCTTCGCTAGTTCAGGCACTGTAGATCGCGATCTTCCCTTTCCAGAAAGTGGTTATAATAGCCAATTAGAGCTACAGTTCAAAAGTCATGGCTTCCGAAAGTTGAGCTACCTAATCTCATGTATTGTAAATATTTAAAGCCGACCCTTTTGTAATAAAAGTGAAAAATAATTAAATGCTAAGGGTGGTCGGCCTTAATGGCTAGATTTTTGGAACATTCTCGGGCGTGGAAATTTCCTATATAAAGAAGGCCCGTAGTGTTGTCTAGGGAAGTTCTGGGTGGTTATTTGAGGCTTTGTCCTATAGATTATTGTAGGGCATGCCCATGTGGCTTTTGATATTGTAATTCTAAAGTTTGTAATTCTACATTTGTGGAGCTAGTAAGAAGCCAATTTTCTGTTCTTGCAAATTTCTATTGTTTCTCTTTGTTTCTGTTGTGTGTTTGTGGTATTAAGGGGAGCCCCCTTCATCACAACCTCTCATCCTCTTTGACCAACATCCCTCTGTGCTACAAAAGGGTCTGCCAGCACCTGCCCTAGACCTGCAAACCTACCTGCCTGGCAAGCTATATCTCGCTCGGCTCTATAATCCCCTGCCCGCCTCTGTGCTAAGTCTCACCCTGCTATTAAAGCTTCTATCTGAGCTAACATACCTACCAGATCCTTTCCTTCCCCCTCATGTCTCCCCATCCCAAAATCACCACTTTCCACCTATGCCTATAATAAGTCTAGAGCCCTCTAAGCACTATCCCCGCAAACTATCTCTGAAGCTAGCTCCCCCTGTACTCTGGTCATCTATATCTATATACTACCAACTGTAGCCTAGGAGGTGGCCAATAATCCATGTATCCTTAGGATCTCTGCCTATGCACTAATCTCAGTCACCTGAGATGTCACTAATAAACCCTGTACCCTTCCAAGCTCAGTCTGTAGATTGTCCCGCTCTACCACTACTATATCATGTACATCTTGGGCTATGTGACCAATTGGTGGTCCCTATCCTGGTGGCCCCTATGGTCCCTATCTCTATAACTTTGGCTCCTGAGGCCCCTATCCCTAATCTTGT
Organism: Thuja plicata; assembly: GCA_018584345.1. NCBI lineage: Eukaryota > Viridiplantae > Streptophyta > Pinopsida > Cupressales > Cupressaceae > Thuja > Thuja plicata. The sequence continues at coordinate 3,425,332 of MU224896.1, forward strand.
GCCTATCCCTATATGCATGGGACCACTAGTGGCTGCCTCCCTCTAAGTATCTCTACATGTCCTCGTCTCCTTTAAGATGCTACCCTAGGCCAGACTGTGCTTGCCCAAGCCCCTCCTACATCTCCTCCATCCTCATCATCATCATCTCCATCCTTTCCCCCTCCATCCCCTCCCTCTCTTGGCTTCCCCTCTGCTTGCACTACACCTGGCATTGTCAGTCTAATCAGCATGTGCACCACCCACCACTATGCATATGTTGGGACAATTCGAACATCCTATAGTGAGTCTTGTGCCCTGATCCATGGCACCTTGATCATGCCCATCCATGATCCTCATGCTATCCAAAGATCCACTCCCTTCCACCAAATAATTCCAACCTCTCAAGTAACCAAGGAATGTGGGAATCCATCTCACACGACCTCCTAAATCTGGCCCATCTATCTCCATAATCTAGACAAAATATACCTACAAATCATATATGATGTCCACTCAATCAGTGAGCAATCTTTTTATATAAATCAGAGATAATACGAGTCATAAAACTCATCCTCTGCATATCCATCATGCTGTGGGACCTGGTGTCCCCATGCCTTGCACCCTTCATATGGTGCCCATTGAATATCACCCATCTCATCTATAGTCTGATGCCAGTATCCCACTGAGTCTATAGAATCATAGCTAATAGGTTGCCTGCACCTATATGTGAATGACTTATAAGCCTATTAGGTCTCATGTGTCCTGATCGATTGTATGACTGCAATATACTCCCACACCCATACAAGTAGCAATGTACATCCTGGTCCTAGTGCCCTATCCTTACGGTAGGTGTACATGTGCAAATCATAGTAAAGATTCCCAAGGATAGTATATCCCTACCAGTACTATTCCCCATCCTCTACCATGGTACTCAACACTCTAGCCCAGCCAATAAGGAATCCCTTTCCTGCATGATCAAGCATCACGCATTCCCCAACTAGTCCTGCCAAATATAGTGCCACCCATCGCAACCGTGGTCATGCAACCATCACTCTAGACCATGACATCCACTACCATGAAGTTGGTATATCTGTGTATCACCTCCCAAAGGCCATCCCCATGTGAGGCTCTGACCCCTTGAAGAAGTACTTGGGTATCAGTCCCTAAATCGACACTCTATAAATCCTCCACACATCATGGAGAGTAATCACGGCTTCCCCTATGGGGAAGTGAAATCTTGACGTGGTACTATGCCACCTCTTAATCAATGACAACATGAGTGCATTATGCGCTCTCAAATGGGACCAGAGGTGTACATTCTCTAAGTTAAATAGGGTCACTATCCCCTAGTCCTCTGCAGTCAGCTCCTACTCTAACACCATCATCGGCGGATAGCACTCCCTCTTCCGAAAGGTAATATTATCCTCCTGCATGCACCATACTCATATAAGATATCAGATAACATTCTGGGGCATCTAAAAATTCTCTTGGACCCTCCCATCTCTCTTATTTCCCTTTGTTTCTTATATTCTTGGGTAAATTAGTGGTGATGTCAGTTCACCCTCACAGACGAAGGTTCTTTGCAAACGTCGATCTGCAGAGATGACAGTTTAGGTCGCCGCCTCTTTTCCACATAGACAATGGAGTTCTTACTCCATTGTCTTTGCCTTTTTTCTCCCCGTTCCTCTTCCCTTGCAGATGGTGATTGTACAATCTCTATCTGTGCAGATGTTGATCGTCGATCAACTGTCTGTGAAGACAATGATCTGTCGATCATCGTCTATGCAGACGACTGTCAAAGAACTGCCACCTACGTTGTAGGATGGTTTGGAGCACATTTCAGGAACCATAAATATAGTAACAAATATTAAATTTGTAATAGACAAGGAGGCATTCTACTACTCACTAATGGTCTAGCATCCACAGGTTGCTGATGGATCCTGACCCGCTCTCCAAACTGCGCATGCTCTCAAATTGCTTCGATTGCTTCTCTCTTCTTATTTCTCTTTTATCTTTGTGAGTGAAAATGACTTCTCTTTGGGCTCAGGTGGACTATTTATAGCCCCTTGGGGCCCATTTATTTTGTCCTTCTCCCTGTTTCTTTTGTCCTCCCCATTTTCCCTCTATTTCTTTGGACACGCCATGAAATTGGTGTTCTTTCCCTCTTTTCCTTCCTTTTTTGAGAAAAAATTATTAATTTTTTTAAAATTTTTTCCCTATTATTTTCTAGAGGGGGCACAATCCTCCACTCTCGTTGCCTTAGGTTTTCCTGACCTTTTTGGGGCATCTTATTTTCTTTTCTTTGACGTGACACCACTTCCGATGCCGCATCAAAGAGGAGAAAAATGTAGACGTCTAAAATCATCCTTATATTAATTTAATTAATATTCCCATAGCATTATAATTAATTTTAATTAATTAATTATATTTGTTATATTATTCTATCTATTTAATTAAATATGATTGACCTTCTTCAATATTTAAATTTAATTTAAATACTATCCCTACGATGTATTAAATCTTATCTATATACATTTCCCTCATTAATCTCTTTTAAATAATTTTTAAATTTATTTATTCCTCCACATGAATTAATTATATTAAACCATAATTAATCTAAATTTAATTTGGATTAAGCTAATTTGAACCTAGATCCTACCCTACCTCACATCACTCTCACCAAATAGACCTACTTACTAATTAACTAATGTTAATTAGGCTAATTTCTTGATTCCTACACATATTAGTCCTAATTATTTTCTCACACATGTGTGAGCAAATTTCCAAAAATCCACTTTTCCAAATAATCTTAATTTCATGCCAACAAGATTTCTTACAACCTTGTTGACACTCTCTTACACTTTCTAAAACTATTTTATTGGACAAAAACCCTTACACCTCTTACAAGATCCTTCACATGTGTACTTTAAGTACACCTTGACCCATCATATCAAAAGTTGCTCACACATGTGTGAGAAAATTTGGCCTCTTGGATGGCTTATGTGTCCCTCATGTGGCACTTATGTGGATTCCACATGAGCTCTCTCTCTCTCTCTCTCTTCTAAAAAATCTATAAATAGAGGCCATTATCAAGAGCAAATCATCTCTCATTTATGCATTCTTATCAAGCTAGTTTAGTGTTTGAATTTTATAGTGTATTTTCATTTTTATGTTCTTAGAAAATCTATAAATCACATCTTAGGGATAATGGAAATGAATCTAGTTCTTAGTTTCATCTAATCTTGCATATCATGTTAGTATAGCTTTTGCATCTTCATTGTCATTATTTGGTGAAGGCTTGAGACAAGTTCCTTATACTTGTTATTGAGCTCTTCATTGTATCCATTAGTTGCACTTAGTTTTCATCCATAGAATAAAAGTAATATAGTGGGATTTTAATATTGTGTTGGGATATCACTTACACAAATATCTCTAAGAGAAAATCATCAAGGCCTGGGTGCACTTGTTTGGCTCATCAGAGGTTGTGGTGTAAACCCCTTTTGTTTCAATCCTTCATTTGAATATGGTAACTTGTTTATGGTTTCTAATGGCTAATCCTTGTTGTTTGCATGTTTGAGTGATTATGTTGGACAATTAGGTTTTTATCACATATAATGTGCACCTTGATGATCCATCCATGATGATATATTTATAATGTTTCTCAATTTCACTATATTTTGATAATAATGATCACATGATGTTAGTTTTTAATGTAACAACCCACTTAAGTCCATTCATATTTGGAATGTGGAGATCACTAAGAAAATGTTTTTTTGTTGCTTGAGTTAAGTTAATGTGTTTAACAGTAAAGTACATTCAACTAGAAATTGTTTCTAGTGTTTTGAACAACTCTCGTGAAGAGTATTGCAACATAGTGGTAATGAATAAATAGTGAAATTTCTTGAACATAAAATTGATTGATATCTATACATAATTGTTAGTAACAATATGAAATATTTGTTTAATGTGGATTTTTAAATGGAAAGAACCTATTTGTATATAGTGAGACTTTTTCATCTTTGTCTTTGGTTCACATGCTATGCTATTCAATTGGACAGTGTTTATATATTTTGGTAAACTTTTTAGCACTGTTGTGACTTTGTGACAATGTTTGATAGTACTTGTGATTCAGGTTGTCTTGTATAGTTTTACTTTGAAAATTCCATACTTGACCATATTTTATATTTGACTATTGTAAGTTTAGGATCATTTTTTTTGGATCACAGTTTGTCTAAGGAATGTGACATAATAAATTCATCTTTAGTTTACAGTGAGTTGTATGATTAATTTGACAATAATAATATCATATTTTTGAGTGATATTATTTCTATTAATCATCTAACAATTGTTTTTATTATGGTCAAAAAAGGTTTTAAAGGGGCCCTAAAACCCTTAACAAAAGATTACAAAATATATTCAATAGAGCCCAACAGAAACAAGATAACAGAAGAACAGCTAAAAGTAATTGAATTAAAATAGAAATTATAGGAAAGGATCGTCTAACATCCATAAAAAAGACAACATAAAACCATAAAAAATAATAGAGAAAGAGGGACATAATTAGGTAAGGTTCTTCAAAGTCTTTTTTAGGTTTCTCTTTAAGCATATTCATCTTCTGAAAGACTTTCCTAAGATAATCAACATCTAGCCCTGATCCTTTTAATTAGACCTTTTCCTCTATGTCTGTGTCCTTATCTAGATCAACATCAACCACACTCTTGTTTTGATAAAACCATTCCATCTCAGTGACCTAAGTATCCATGTTCTCAGCAAATAAATTCATGATTTTGTTGCTCTTCTCCATGATCTTCCTTATATTTTAATCACATTTTCCTATTTTTCCATTCAACTCCTCAATATTCCTATTCATAATTCTTCATATCCAAGTTAATGGAATCCACACATTTTTCTTACGTAATTCAACCAACATATTCTTTTCAGTCAATTTCTAAAGAGCACAAGAAAAAAAAAATATTTCATTTCCCTTGGACCATAGGGGGTTCACAATGGTAACCCTTTGAGAAGCCAAGTCATCCACATTGGAATTAATGTCTTCAAATTTATAACAGAGGTATCTATACTTTAATTGAAGACTCTTTACTTCATGAAACACTCATTTCATAATTCTGGAAGAGTAGAGGGAGCTCACCTTAGCTGACTCAATGATTCGAGAACATCTTGCATCATTGGCAATCCCGCTCAACCAAAAAGATGCTTTTTTTGTTTCTTAGTTTGTTTGGAGACAACTCGATAAATACTCTGTTGCTCGGGTTTGACTTCTTGAGCATTCTTATATCTGTCACTCAGGTTCTATTTCTCAAGCATGGTTTTTTTCTGTTGCTCAGGTCTATCGCTCGGGCAAGCTTGTTTCTTTTTCTTGTTGTTCGGGTTTCCCTTCTGATAGTTAGGATTTGTTTCCTATTTCTTAGGGTGTTCCTTGCATGAGACACTCTATTGCTTGGTCAACCTTTTCCCGAGATGTTTATTTTGGAGTTGGATTTGGTGACCAACTTCTTTAGCTATTTTCAATGGCTTAATTGATTTGGGGTGTCTCATTGGGATATATGTGGACCAAAATCTATGTCTCACTTATGGATTTGAGTACCGACCTCTCTTGTTAGACGCTGGTATATTTTTTTCTATGTTATTAGTTTAGGCAGTTCTTAGAGTTCTTAGAGTTATTAGAGCATGATAGATTGGATAGAAGATTGAGATTTGAATTATCTTTAACCAGGTCTGTGGCATTGCATGTATGAAGATCAAGTTGTAATTCATTGAATGTATATGGTCTAAACTGGGAAGGCCTTAAAGCCTGACATGCAATGATTTTAATAAATTAATGAAAAGGCTCTCTATTGTTTCTTTTGCCGCTATATTGTTTTGGCTTTTCTGTTGGTTCAGCAAGGTGGTCTAGTAGTTAGGTGAGCCTTTGGCACCATCTCCACTCCCTCCTTGTGCTAGGTGGTATTAGTGCATTGGTGAGATATAGGTTCCTTATTGTAAACCCTAATCCTAGTTTTCATTTTTGTGGGTAGAAGATTGTAATATGACCTAAAATTATAGAGGGATTCAAGATGGTTTATGGGCGAGGAAATCTAGATCTAGGTCTAGCTGATATGCTTAGACACATGGCTTCTATATTGGGAGCTCTTGAGATAGCCCAATGTAGAGGAATACATATTGAAGATGTTAGTAATGATGAAATTGAAGAGGTTCAGGTGAAGGTGCACCTGCACCTGCACCAAGGATGAATTAGGAAGAAGAGGGATTCTTGAGAGCCTTGACAAGTTTGAAATCCACACCTCATTTTAATCCTCCTAAGTATAGTGGAAATTGGATTTTGATGAATTGATTGACTAGATAACCAAAATGGAAAAGTACTTTGAATATAAAAATGTAACAAAGGATAAGAAGGTGAATATTGCAAGCACAAAATTGAAAGTTCATGCATCCTTATGGACGGAAATTTTGCAATTAGATCGGAAGAAGAAGAAAGGCAAAGACAAAATCAAGGCATGGGATAAGATGGTAAATAGATTGAAAGGTAAGTCTCTACCTTGTGATTATCAGATTAACCTAATCAGGTGAATGGAAAGTTTGAAGAAGAAAGACAAATTAGTAAAGGACTATAGTGAAGAATTTTATAGATTTGAGATCAGATCTGGACACACTGAAGATGAAATGGAAAGAGTGGAAAGATACCTGAATGGATTGAGAAGTTCTATACAAGATGAAATCAGTTTGGTCAAGATGGAAAGCATTGAGGAGACATATAAATTTTCCATAAAAGATAAGGAAAATTTGAACAAAATATATGAACAAAGACAAAGAGGTAGAGGTGGTAGATTCCCTAGAGGAAGAGGTATATCTCATGGTTAAAATAGTAGGTATAAACTAGACAAGTCAATTTTACACACATCTCAAGAAAAAGGAAATACTAAATGGAAAGGTGGAAGTTCATACCGAGGAAAAGACAATTAGTCCAGAGGTGGTTATGGTAGAAAGGGATTCCAAAAAACTTGTTACAATTATGGTGAAGGTCATAAATCCTTTGAATGTACACATGAAAGAAAGAAAGGTAGTAGTAGCATAAATACATTGGTGCAAGAGGAGTCACCAAATGAAGTTGATAAGGAAGGAAATTTCATGATTCAAAGGATACTATGGAGTGAAAAAGATAAGAAAGATCATGTTAGGAAAATTTTGGTCAAGACCAGATGTAGAGTTGCAGACAAAGTTTGGAAAGTAATTGTTGACAGTGGAAGCTCAAAAAATCTGGCATCTGAGGAAATGCTTAAAAAGTTGTAGTTGGAGAGGATGAAGCATCTAAAAACCTATCAGATCTCATAGATCAAGGATGATCAAACATTAATGGTGAGTGAACAATGTTTTATGATTCTGAAAATTGGAAAGTATTATGATAAGGTTTTGTGTGATATTATGCTTATGGATTGTTGTCATATTTTGTTGGGTAGACCTTGGAAATATTATAGACATGATATACATGATGGAAGATTTAATAGATATTCTATTTGGGTTGATGGAAAGAAGAAAGTTTTGTTACCTTTGATTGAAGAATCTCTTGATGAGATATGTACATCTGTGAAAGTTTGTTTGGTGGAAGGTAGACAGTTTGTTAAGGACTTGAAAATAAATGATATATGTTATGCTTTGATTCCTTAACAAACTGAGTAAGAACATAGAATATAACATTCCTACAGAATTTGGAAAGTTACTCACTGAGTACAAGGAGATAACTTCAGATAATGTACCTAATGGTTTGCCACCAATGAGAGATATCAGTCATTGTATGGATCTAATTCCTAGAGCTAGTTTACCGAACAAAGCACCACATAGGTTAACATCGACTAAGAATGAAGAGCTTAACTGACAAGTTCATGAATTGTTGAACAAAGGTTTGATCTAAGAAATTTTGAGTCCATGTACAGTACCAGTTGTATTGGAACCTAAGAAGAATGGAGAATGCTGAATGTGCACTGATTCCAAAGCAATCAACAAGATCACAGTGAAGTATAGGTTTCCTATACTAAGAATGGATGACATAATGGATTGTTTGAGTGGAGCAAGATATTTAACAAAAAATTATTTGAAAAGTGGATATCATCATATCAGAATCAGAGAAGGTGATGAATGGAAGATTTCTTTCAAGAAAAAAGAAGGTTTGTATGAGTTTTTGGTTATGCCCTTTGGTTTAACTAATGAACCTAGTACATTTATGAGGTTAATGAATGAAGTTATAAAGATATTTGTGAATAAGTGTGTGATTGTATAATTTGATGATATTATTATATAAGACTAGAGAAGACCATTTGATACATATAAGGAAAGTGTTGCAGATGTTAAAAGAGGAAAATTTGCTAATAAGTCTAAAGAAGTGTTCCTTCATGAAAGAAGAACTTGTGTATTTGGGTTTTTTTATTTTAGTTGATCATTTGAAGATGGCTCCAGAGAAGGTTGAAACTATACTTAGTTGGCCTACACCTGAAAAATGTCATAGAGATAAGATCATTTCATGGATTGGTAAGTTTTTATAGGAAGTTTATTGGAAATTTCAGTTCTATTTGTAATGTTATGACTGAGACAATGAAAGGAAACAAAAGAGAATTCAAATGGACACATGGAGCTGATAAGAGTTTTGAATCTTTGCAACTGAAGGTTGTTGAATTACCTATGTTAGCATTACTTGATTTCAATAAGGTATTTCAAGTTGAATGTGACGCAAGTGGGAGTGCAATTGGAGCTGTATTGACTGAATAAGGTAAACATGTTGCTTTCTTTAGTGAAAATTTGAATGATGCAAAGAGGAAATATTTTTTCTATGATCAAGAATTCTATGCTATAGTGCAAGCTATGAAGACATTATTTGATGCCAAATGAATTTTTGTTGTATACTGGTCATAAAGCTTTACAGTATTTGGGTAGTTAGAATAAGTTGAATCAGAGACATATAAAATGGGTTGAGTATTTGTAGAGTTTCACATTTGTGATAAAGCATAAGAGTGGAGTATCTGACCGAGTTGTTCATGTATTGAGTAGAAGAAGATATTTATTGACTGAAATGAGAATTGAGTTCTTGGTTTTGCTTACATGAAGCATTTGTATGAAAGTGATCCTGATTTTTCAGAGCAGTGGAGAGTGTGCAGAGCACCTAATTCAAAGAAATCAAGTAAGTATGAACATTATTTCATTTAGGAAGGTATAATGTTCAAAGGTATTCAGTTATGTATAATGAGGGGATCAATGGGAACTAATTCGATAAAGGAGAAACATAGTAGTGGATTGGATGGACATTTTGGTATATTAAAATATTGAGTTTTCTTAAGGAAAGGTATTTTTGGCCTCATTTGTATAAGGATGTTCAGACATTTGTGAAAATTTGTGGAGTTTGTCAAGTTGCAAAAGGAGTAAGTTAGAATATTGGTTTGTATACACTTATTACTATTCTTGAGAAACATTGGAGTGATATCAATATGGATTTATAACTTGGCTTACCTAGGATAGAAAGAGGTAATGATTCTGTATTTTTTGTTATGGATAGATTTTCTAAGATGACACATTTCATACCATGTAAGAAAAAATCAGATGCAGTACATATAGTAGATCTTTTCTTTAAGGAAATCATCATATTGCATGGATTACCAAGGAGTATCATCTTTGACCGAGGCAATAAGTTTGTTATCTATTTTTAGAGAGAACTTTGGAAGAAGTTGGACACTGAGTTGAAATTTAGTTCTACATTTCATCCATAGACTGATGGACAAAAAGAGGTTGTAAACTGAAGTTTGGTTAATTTGTTGAGATGCTTAGTTGGAGACACACCAAGTAATTGGGATTTGATGTTGGCACAAGTAGAGTTTGCATACAATAGTTTAGTGAAGAGGAGTACTAGAACAAAACATTTTGATATTTTTTAGGGCACACAACCAAGAGGCATATCAGACTTGAGAGATATTATTGGTGAAGAGAAAAGAAGTGTAGAGGAAGAATAATTAATTGGTGTGTTCATGAAGACATTGCATGAAGATGTAAAATAGAACCTAGAGAGAAGAAATTAAAAGTACAAAGATAGTGGAGACAGATCAAGAAGACATAAAACATTTGAAGTTGGTGATGGAGTAATGGCTCATTTCAAGAAAGGAAGATTTCCTATTAGAACATGTGGAAAATTGAAGATGAAGAAATTTGGTCCTTGCAAAATAATGAGAAGATTTGACACTAGAAATGATTATGAAGTTGAGTTACTCGATGACATGGATATATCACCTATATTCAATATTTCAAACTTGTATGAATATCATAAACCTGATGAAGAAGTCACAATACCAAGTGATTATCCTAAGAAGTAGATAGAGGAAGTTGAAAAGATTTTGAAAAAGAGAATTGGTAGAAGTACAAGAGGAAAAGAACACATGGAATATCTAGTAAAGTGGAAGAACAGACCGATTGAGGACTCATCTTGGATTTCTTTATCTAAGTTGGATTCATTTAGGTTGGACTTGATACATGATTTAGGGAATCATTTATATTAATGTTAGGTGTCTGATGCTGGAGTATCTTGGGTCATTGGAAATCATGCTCAACCAAAAAAGATGTTGTTTTGTTTCTTTCTTTGTTTGGAGACTGCTTGGGAAATACTATATTTCTTGGGTTTTTTTGCTTGGGCATGCTTGTCTCTGTCACTCAGGTTCTATTGCTCAGGCATGCTTGTTTCTATTGCTTGGGTCTATCACTCAGGTAAGCTTTTTCTTTTTTCCTATTGCTCAAGTTTCTCTTATGACACTCATGATTTGTTTCTTGTTGCTCAAGGTATTCCTTGCATGATTCACTCTGTTTCTCAGTCAAACTTTTCCCAAGATGTTTATTTTGGAGTTGTATTTGGTGGCCAGCTTCTTCAGTTAATTTCAATCACTTAATTGATATGGGGTCTCTCATTGGGATCTGTGTGGACCTAAATCTAGGTTTCACTTATGGATTTGATAGCTGACCCCTCTTTTTGGACTCTTTTATATATTTATTTCTATGATCTTAGTTTAGGCAGTGCTTAGAGTGCTTAGAGTTATTAGAGCATGATATACTGGATAGAAGATTGAGATTTGAATTATCTGTAAGCAAGTCTGTGACCTCACATGTATGAAGATCAATTTTGAATTCATTGAATGTATATGGCCCAAACCGGGAAGGCCTTACAACCTGACATGTAATTATTTTGATGAATTAATGAAAAGGATCTTTGATATTTCTTCTCTCACTATGTTGGTTTAGCTTGCACATTGGTTCTGCAAGGTGGCCTGGTAGTTGGGTGAGCCTTTGGCCCCATCTCCACTCCCTCTTTTCATCAGTTAAGAATCCCAAAAATACCTTCAACCTTCATGTCAATACTGTCTGTGCTCAAGTCCATAGAGGAAGACATCTCAAGGTTATGAGAGTGGGCTTCATGAGGGGAAATACCAAAATCACCAAGTGGAGGGAGGTATCCCTTCTGATCTGAGGAATCATAAACTAAAATCATAGAATTAGAACTATTTTCCTTCCCTTCATCAATAGAAACATCATTAACCTAGGGGGGTTCAAATAATTTTTAATGGGAGATACCTTCTTCCTCTTAGCTAGGCTGCATTTCAAAATAGCTAAAGGAATATCAACATACATCCCCTTACCCTTATCCTTAGGATTTTCTTGAACTAGAATACTTAGGCTTCTTCCTAAGGGGAGGGGAGGAGAATCCTCTACATCAACACTAGTCACCCACACATTCTCATATTGAATAAAACTTCTAAAAAAAACATACTTTGGGCCAGAAAGGGCCCTAGGAGGAGAAGGAGCAACCCTATCTCTAAAGTGCTCAAGAATAAGAAATGTTAGTAATAACTGAGAGGGGGGTGGCTGAATCAGTGGTCTCAAAAATTTATCCTTTAATCTTTAACCACCAATAAATACACCTCATATTATTAAGTCCCTACAAGATGCATGCCATGAAATACTTATAATAATTGACTATCTGTCAGTTTACCTTGTCTATCCTTATTCTCATTGATAACCGATAAGTAGTAAAATTTATTTACCGATACTTAGTAAATATGCAAAGTATACCAATCAATCCATAAATGCATACGTAAAATGTAAAATAGTAAAGTAATAAACCATACACACATAACACATATATTTTAATGTGGAAACCCTATTAAGGGACAAACCACTGGGACCGGTACCCCAAATTTTCTCTCTTCTAAAGTGAGCTCTATTAGGAGCCAACCCTGTTAAAGGTTACAAACACACTGTTAGGTGTGACCTTGTTAGAGGATTTTAATATGAGTCTATCACTTGATATTTGGCATGTATATTCTACCAATATTGATCAACCTCTATGGGAACAATAGGTATCTGGCATATCTGGTGCTACTTAACTGCATCAACCTCCTTCTTAGACTGTGTTTCGGTATCAGGCACTCAATTCTATCTTCATGATAAACTTTTTGGAAATATGTTATGATATACCTCAATTATAGAAGATAGTTAAGTCCTACTCTGTTAAGAGACTTGAGTCTTCAATGGTTAAACTGAAAAATTATGACATGTTTCTAATGCAACTTGAATTGATGATTTTTAGATCTATTTAAGTACAATACCTTTCTGATCAATGTATCAATTTATTTCTTTGTGCTCCACACTTTCTGATCTGTGATGCTGTGCTTCACTGTTCATCGGTGTCTGCATAATTCTTTCACTCTCCTTCAACTTGATTGATCAGGACTATATGAAGTTATCCTTCATTAGTTTCTCTTCAGCATCCTCTTTCTATTCACTCCCCTTTAGTGTATTTGATTTCTTGTGATTACAAAAATGAATTATTCTTGTCTCTTACATAGACATGATATTCCTTTATTCTTGATTCTTGATTCTTGATTCTTGGCATGAAAAACAATCCAGCTAGTCTGATTTACAACTTTAACTCTCGATTTATCTCATAGTTATCTTCTTGCCAACTGTAAAAATCATCTTTACATCAATTACTTAACTCTGGGAAAATAAAACAAATAAAACAACCAGTTAAGTCTATCCTTAAGCTCTGCCAGCTAGATATTTTGTCATTTTTTGAAGTCTCTATTCTATCGGTCAATTCTGTAGTTAGTCATCGGTGACAACTACCAGTTCCGTTAGTATAATTCCAATTAGCTTTGGGATCTCCGTTTGTTGAGCATCATTGGATTTTTCTCATTGGGAAACTCTATTTTCAGCTCGTTGGGCATCACTGTGACTTTTTCTTTGCCTTTATCGATGGTGTGCACTCCATCGGTGTTGTCTATCACTTAGTGAATAATTGACTTTTATGCATTGCTGAAAGCATAATATTTGTTTGATTGATTCTCTCAAGTCTTTGGCATTATGTATATGACCGTATAGATGATATCAAGTTGACATCAATAACAATACAAACCATTAACTGATTTAATGTCTTGCATCATCTTCAACTTAACATTATCAAACATTCAATCAGTTACATGTCATCAATCTCTCCCTTTGGAATTGATGGAAACATACTATGTTATCACACTATATTATTTCTAATACAATATGAAATACATTTGTTGAGATTCATCAAATTACCAAATAGTTTGTTTTGATAACTGATAACAATGTCTAACCGCCGGTAATCTCTTTGTTAGCTTAGATTTGATTCTTGCAGCTCTTTATGTTTCTTGTAATGATGTGTTGTGTTCTCTTCTTGTGTCGATTTCTCTCTTTTGACTATTCTTCTTCTTTGATGTCTCTTGTTAGCAACTCTGCCTTTGTATATGATTTCTTCATACAAATTCTCTCCCTATGGATATGATCTCTCCCTGTTTGGAGTAATTTGATAATGAATAATTTCTTGTGATAATATGGATACATTCTCTCCCTTTGACAATAATGCCAAACAAATATCTTACAAATATTTGACATTTATGTCAAACAATTGTTTTCTTTTATCCATAATATATTCCTTAAATTTCCCTTATCCATCAGCAATACAACAATATGCACTGGTGCTTGGTTCTGATATATTATTTTTTGTATATAGATGTAGCTTTGAAGTTGATCTTTTTTTCTTGCACCAACATGAATGATATTCTGATAATATATAGGTTGATGCAGCCTTCAGTCTTTTACTAACTATTAGACAAGGGTTTGACCCCTAGTCTCTTTCTCAAGTACTCAAATGTATCCTTGGGCATTGGCTTGGTGAAGATATCGGCCAATTGTTCTTTTAATTGCACATACTCAAGTATCACCTCTTTTTGTTGAATTTGTTCTCTTAAATTATGATACTTGATTGCAATGTGTTTAGTCTTTGCATGCATGATTGGATTCTTGGAAATTTTGATTACACTGGTGTTATCACAATAGATAATCACTGGTTCTAAGATATTCATCTTCATACCTTCCAGCAACTATTTGATCGATGCAATATTTGAGCATTTTGTAGTAGTAGCAACATATTTTTCTTTTACAGTAGACTGAGAGATGCATCCTTTCTTTTTGCTAATCCATGTGACAATTTTGTCACCCATAAAGAATGCTCCTCCAATTGTTCTCTTCTGGTCATCAAGATTTCTAGCCCAATCAGTGTCGGTAAACACTTTTAGTTCAAATTTGCCTTCTCTTTTATACCATAAGACAAATTCTTTAGTATTCTTCAGATATCTTAGAATTTTTTTCACAGCAGTCATATGTGATTCCCTGGGGTTAGCAAAAAATCTAGCAACAATTCCTACTGCATGTGTAATATCTTGTCTAGTGTGTATAATATACATGAGTTTTCCTATCATTGATCTATACAAAGTCTGATTTACCTTTGTTGTCTTGTCTTCCTTTGTTAGTTTGCATCCAGTAGCCATCAGTGTTCCAAGAGGTTTGGAATCTTCCATCAATATTTTCAGGACCTCTTTGATGTATTTGGACTGTGTAATGATAATACCTTCACTTTGTTGAATGATCTATAGACCAAGAAAGAACTTGATCTCTCTAAAAATAAACATCTCAAACTCTTTTCTCATTTTATCAGAAAATGATTTGCATAGCATATCATTTCCTCCAAATATGATGTCATCAACAAATATTTTAGCAGTTAAAGTGTTAGCATCAGTATATTCTTTCAAATAAAGATTACTATTTTCACTAGTCCTTATGAATCCAATACTTATTATATAGGAATGAAGTCACTCATACTAGGCTTTGGGAGCTTATTTTAATCCATACAAGGCTTTGTGAAGTCTACATACCGCGTTCCTCTTATCTGGATATACAAACCCTTCTAGTTGTTTAATGTATACCTCTTCTTCAAGTATTCCATTTAGGAATGCTGACTTGACATCCATTTGATATACTTTGAATCCTTTGTATGCAGCATAAGCAAGTATTATTCTTACTCCTTCTAGCCTAGAAATGG
>MU224896.1:3440805-3480545 GCA_018584345.1 Thuja plicata
CCTAGAAATGGGTGCAAAGGTTTCTCCATAGTCTATACCTTCCTCTTGTGCATACCCCTTGCATACTAGTCTTGCTTTGTTCCTTGTGACTTCTCCATTCTCGTTCATCTTATTCCTGAATATCCATCTAGTACCAATGACATTATTGTCATTTGGTCTTGGCACAAGTGACCATATTTTTTTCTTCTCAATCTATTCGATCTCATCATTCATAGAACTTATCCATTCTTTATTATCTAGTGCAGAATTGATAGATTTTGGCTCAAACTCACAAATTAAGGAATTTGAGTTTAAAGACTTAGTTCTTGTTCTTGTACCAGCTTTCTTATCTCCTATGATCTACTCCTTTGGATGGTTCCTTCTTAAATTTCTTGAAAGTACAGGTACATCTCTTTGTGTATCAGCTTGATCTTCATTACCTTGCACATTATTTTGATCATTATCCTGACCATCGGTAACAACATTCTGACCATCAGTTGCAACATTCTATTGTTCTAGAATTAATCACTATTTCTCGGGTAGATATATGGGTTCTTCACAATATACAAAATTGTTGTAGTCTTCTGGTTCTTTTGTTCTTTCTATCTCATTCTTTTTTGCAAATTCATCAATCTTCACATTTGCACTTTCAACTATTTTGTTAGAAGCCTTGATTAGACATTTAAAAGCTTTTCTCTTGGTAGAATACCCCAGAAAAATACCCTCATGACTTTTGGCATCAAGCTTTCCATTTCTATCATCCTTTAAGACATAACATTGACTACCAAATATTTTCAAGTAACTTACATTGGGTGTTTTACCATACCATAGCTCATAAGGAGTCTTCTTTGTGTCCTTCTTCAATTGTACTTTGTTAAGTGTATAAACAATAGTGCTGATAGCTTCCCTCCAAAATATTTGGGTGATGTCCTTTTCTATCAACAATGTTCTTTCCCAATCAACTATTGATCTATTTCTTCTCTCAAAAATCCAATTTTGTTGTGGTGTCCTTGGTGAAGAAACCTGTCTTTTTATACCATGCTCATTACATAAATTAGTGAATTAATATGATATAAATTCTCCTCCTCTATCTGATCTTAAACATTTTAGATCCTTACCACTTTCACTGTCCCTTATAGATGAGCATCTATGATTGGATTTGCTTATTTTCATAGAAGACTTAAATGCAAACTGTAAACTTGGTAAGACACTATTGTCAAAGTTATTCATCTCAAATAAAATCAGTCTACCAATTACGCTATCAAGAGTAATTGTATTGTTTGCTACTGCTCTCATTTCTTGAATAGAAAAAACTCTAATAGCATATATAGGCAATAAGGTTCTTAAGATTTTTCTTACCACTATTTCCTCTTCAAGTGTACCTCCAACACCTTGTATAGCATAAACTAATTCTTTTATTCTTGTGTTGTACTATGTGATGTTTCCTCCTTCTTTCATTCTGAGATCATCAAACTTTCCTCTAAGGATTTCTGCCTTGGCTCTCAGAACATTTGTATCACCTCCATGTACAAGCTTTAGTTTGTCCCACATTTTCTTTGTAGTTTTTCAATCCTTGGCATCTTCAATTTCAGCATCAGAGAGTGAGGAAGAAAGCTCAATAACCATGCAGTTATGCTCATGCTTCTCTCTCAATTGATCTACTGTCAATGGTCCTATAGGAAAAACATATTCAGTATCTAAGTATTGAGTAATATCATTACCAATACCTGATAAGTAGAGTCTTATCCTTCTTTTCCATGAAGCAAAGTTGTCTTTGTTCAACTTGGGCACATCTCATCTGTTCATCTTGTGATCTTTACTTAGGTCTTAAAACCTTCCTTCTAAGCACACAAGCTCTAAAACCAATTGTTAGTAATAACTGAGAGGGGGTGGGGGGGTGAATCAGTGGCCTCAAAAATTTATCCTTTAATCTTTAACCACCAATCAATACACCTCAAGTTATTAAGTCCCTATAAGATGCATGCCATGAAATACTTATAATAATTTACTGTCTCTTGGTTTACCTTGTCTGTCCTTATTCTCCTTGATAATTGATAAGTAGTAAAATTTATTTATCGATAGTAAATATGTAGAGTATACCAATCAATCAAGAAATGCATATGTGAAATGTAAAATAGTAAAGTAATAAACCATACACACATAACAGAGAGATTTTAACATGGAAACCCTGTTAAGGGAAAAACCACTGGGACCGATACCCCAAATTTTCACTCTTCTAAGGTGAGCCTTGTTAGGAGCCAACCCTGTTAAAGGTTACAAACACACTGTTAGGTGTGACCTTGTTAGAGGATTTTAATATGAGTCTATCACTTGATATCTGGCATGTATATACTACCAATATTGATCAACCTCTATGGGCACAATAGGTATCTGGCATATATGGTGCTACCTAACTGCACCAGCCTCTTTCTTAGACTGTGTGTCAGTATCGGGCACTCAATGCTATCTTCATGATAAAAATTTTGGCAATCTGTTAGGATATACCTCAATTATAGAAGACTACTAAGTCCTGCTCTGTTAAGAGACCTGATGCTTCAATGGTTAAACTAAAACATTGACCTATTTATAATGCAACTTGAATTGCAGATTTTCAGATCTATTTAAGTACATTACCTTTTTGATCAATTTATCAATTCAATTATTTGTGCTCCACACTTTCTACTATTTGATGCTATGCTTCACTATTCATTGGTGTCTATAGAATTCTTTAGCTCTCCTTCAGCTTGATTGATCAGGACTGTATGAAGTTATCCTTCATCAGTTTCTCTTCAGTATCCTCTTTCTATTCACTCCCTTTTCATGTATTTGATTGCTTGTGATTATGGAAATGTATTATGCTTGTCTCTTATATAGACATGATATTCCTTTATTCTTGATTCTTGGCATGAAAAACAATCCAGCCAATCTGATTTATGGCTTTAACTCCTGATTTATCTCATAGTTATCTTCTTTCCAACTGTACAGTTCATCTTTACATTAATTACTTAACTCTAGGAAAATAAAACAAATAAAACAACCAGTTAAGTCTATCCTTAAGCTCTGCTAGCTAGATATTTTGTTGTTTTCTAAACTCTTTATTCTGTCAGTCAATTCTGTAGTTAGTCATCGGTGACAACTGCCAGTTCCGTTGGTGTAAGTCCAGTTAGCTTTAGGATCTCCATCCATTGGGAATCATTGGATTTTTCTCATCGGGAAACTCTATTTTCAGCTCATCAGACATCACTGTGACTTTTTCTTTGCCTTTACTAATGGTGTGCACTCCATCGGTGTTGTCTGTCACTTAGTGAATAATTGACTTTTATGCATTGCTGAAAGCATAATCTTTGTTCCATTGATTCTCTAAAGTCTTTGGCATTATGTACATGAATGTACAGATGATATCAATTTTACATCAATGAAAATACAAACCATTAACTAATTTAATGTCTTGCATCATCTTCAACTTAAAATTATCAAACATTCAATCAGTTACATGTCATCAAGAAATATTATACCTTGGTGGAGAACATGGAGCTTACTAGGGTTGGCCTTATGGTTAGCAATGCTATTATTTGTAGAGGAAAAAAGGTAAAAAAAAATGGAAATGTAGAGTTTGTACCTAAAGCGGTTAAGCATAACCAGATAATAGCCATTAAAATGAGTGAACCTTGTGTCTAGACTAAAATAATCAATGATTGTCTTCAACACCTCCCTCTAAATATCCTTTATTTGATCAGGCACAAAATAGGTGTTATTGACCTTGACAAGCATCTTCCTTTCTTGCTTGGATTTGGGGAATTTATCCTCCGCCTCCTCTAAAATTTTCTTGTCATCATAAAAATTGATGCCCTCCATAGGTAAGCCAGTGACCTCCGCTATCAATGCTTCATCCAACTAAACTGACATACCAAAGAGGGAAATAATTCAATTATCCCACCCTTCAACAAAATAATTAGTAACTCTCACATCAAAACCATGAAAACACTCAAGGAAAGGGGTAACCCCTCCCTCGCTGAGTCTAAACCAAATGGTACGATCATTCCCCCATACATCACAGCTCACAGAATCAATTCTTCTCCTCTCACCCCCATCAAAAACAAAAAAAGACCTAGACTAGTACACCAATTTGTAGAACCAAGCTTAAGATATAAATGCAGCCTGGGGAGAATGAAACAAATGGTATTAAAAAATACCTATAAAATGTGTGAATGGACAACATAATTAATGATGCCATTATACTCCAAGCTCCCATAACCCATCTTTATTATACCATAATAAATGGAAGTCATTTATAAATTAGCATCATCATCATGATTACCCAGTACCTTATTGATTTTACCAATTCTCCCATGTGTTCAATCATGAATAAGAATATTTTTTAAATTATAACCCAAATTATCTTCTCCAAGCCAAGTAATTAATCTATCAACTTTGACCCCTAAATTGGCAAGGTGGTTAGCAACCTTGTTAACTTCCCTATAAGCATGGAAAATATAATAATTAAAGGATTGGATAATCTCCTTAGATTGACAAATAATATTATCAATAGAACAAGAAGATTTATCAACCCCTTTCAAGCATCTGATGATAATATCAGAGTCCCCCAATCTAGACATCCTTGCAATTAACCTCTCTGGCAATTTTTAGGATTTGAAAAGATCCCATGGATTTGACATCATGGTTTGACTAGGTACCCAAGGGTAAGGCCTCAAAAACATGGTTTGAATGAGTGTCCAAGGAGAAGGCCATCACTCCCAACATAGGACCATCATCTCATAGTTGTTGATATTTCTTTAGTGACTATATTTTGGGTTGATATCATTGTAGCATGTATAATTAAATATTGGAATATTAAGTTTTAGTGACAACCAAGTTTCTAATTGTTAACTTAAAATCTATCACTTAATCTATTGATATTATATTTTTAACTTTATATCAGTACCTTGATTAAATCATTAAAATCTAAAATACAAGATCAAATTATATTTAGTATCAGCCTAACATTACAATAAATGTTTCATAAGAAAGTATTTTTGTCATAAGTGATAAAAGTGAAACAGTCTAATGGACATGTGTCTCTATAAATAAAGTGCAATATGTAAAGACTATTACATCTGTAACTAATTTAAAAGCTACTCAATTTCATTACATTTTTTCCAAGTGGTTCATGAGTATATTTTCTCCCTAAAACATCACAAGAATCTCACAAAATTTTGTATGACAATCTTGAATGTTATTTTCTAGCTCCTATAGGAAGATGATTGATTGTACTCATTTACTTTTAAGGGGAGTTACATTAAGGGGGTGTAATTCATGGATATATCTACCCTCTTCACAATCTTGGCCTTTCTTCATGATCGTGTCTTACATTTGATATGGGTATTTTTCTTCCTATAGTCATCAGTGAGATTTGATTTCAAGTTCAGTGAGATATGAAGATATTATGGTGCTCAATTTATGGATTTGATCATTTATTTTTGGTTTCTCTTCTACTTTCTTCAGGGTATTGCAGGACATTGACTCTCTTATTTTGGGGTTTCAGTATGATTGTATTGATGCTACTAATATTATTGGGTTGTTGATCACAAAGAGAGTTATTTGGTTTCTAGTTAATTATGTTTACATTATCTTAGACAAAGAAAATGATGCTTGGTAACATGGTATTGTGATGTTATTTTTGCACTCTTATCATTTCAAGATTTGCAAGGTGATTGTGATCTTCCTTATAGTTTATGTAATGTATTTTTTAAAGTAACACATAGTAACACCCAAAAATTGGCATCTTGCAACCCTAACCAATTTTTTTGCATTTTTCATTCTTCTAAATCATCAAAGTCCTATTGTACTAAGCAATTCTGAGTTTTGACTGACTCTACTTGACCTGAGTGTCAAATATAGAAAATCCTAAATCTGCATTAATCATACATTATATTTAATTCCTAAATAACTATTGGCTAAACAGACCTTATGATCAAATTAATTTAATTATAAAGTCCTAGCACTTTAATTAAATTAAATTCACCCCTTTTAGCTAAGACACATAAAAAGGGAATTAAATGATATTTAATTATTAAATAAATATCCTCATTTTCAATAATTGAATTCAATTATTCAAATAATTGAGAAAAAAGAATTATGAGATCATATTCTATTTTATTAATTAAATATTTTCAACAAAATCCTCTCTCCTGTTCAGAATTGGAAACTTCTCTTTAACTATGCTTTAAAGAGAAAGAAAATAGATAAAATAAATAAAATAGATAAAACAAATAAAACAGTTCAAATCAAAGAAAGAAAAATAGTTAAAGCAAAGGGAAAATAATTTATTGATTTCTTTTAAATAAAGCTTTCTAAATTGAACTTTCTTTTCTATCTATTTTATTTCAAAAAGGAAAGTTTTTATTCTGAACAACCTCTGAGTCTATAAAAGAACTCCCATTTCTCATTCAAACACCTTCCTGAATTTCTAATCATATGCATTGTTAGAATACTGAATTGCATGATACATTCTGAGTTCATAATCTCATATAGAATAATATCATTTTGTAATAGATTAATTTCAATTTCTAGAATAATTGCATTGAAATCATGGCATAGTTTTAATTTCATTTCTAGTTTAAATGGATCATTTAGATTAATATTGCATGTTTGATTTCTAGATTAATCATTGCATTGAATTCATGTAAGCATAAATCCTTCATTCTAGATTGGTCTATGTTTGTGAGACTCTCATTCTGAGAGCTATTTTGAAACCCAGTCTAGATAGAAGGCAATAGGTTGAATCATACAGACAAGCAAGATGAATAATCTCATATTCATTCTTGTGTGCATCTGATGAATAAGGACTATGTGGAAGTGTATGGTTGATTAACAAGGAAAAATATACCACATACATTTCTGGCACCTGCCATGGGGCCCAAGGTAATCTATTCTAGCCCCATTTCACTACACTTTTTTTTATTTTTCTGCATTTTGTTCGTACTTCTGTACATCTCTATTTTAATGTCGCGCAAACTTTCTCAGCGCCTTGCACAAATTTTCTAGTTCTTCACGGGGCTTTATGTACTTATTCATGTGATCTAGGATGAATCATCACACGAAATTCAATGCCAGAGATTTTATTTGATATTTCTTGTCTCAATTTTCTAACCATCTACTATTTTCTGACATTTGTGTTTCTCTAATTTTATCTTCTGGAACAGCTTAACAGTGGTTTACAAGATGCTGAGATAAAGAAAAGCCATCATAAAATTTTAACATGTTTATTGCAGGAAGCTGAATGAAGAAAGGCATTACAAACTACTAATGTGTTTATTGAAGGACGTTTGTCGAAGACCTTACATGTTTTCACAAATTCTCATGTCTATTTTTAGTAGTTAGAACACACTTTGGTTGGTGCTTAAAATGAATCATTGTCTTGCGTGATTGAAGTATTTTCTAGATTGTAATTCCAAGAAATACATGAACGTATCCTCTCCCCTCGCCTTTATGGATCTTGGGTGTAAGATAAATTCATGTGATTCTTCTTGAGCGGCTACCTCCCAAGAGCTTTAGCAGAGCCGGTGAGAGTGGATTCCCAACTGGTAATAGGCTAAAGCCAAGCCCTTCCGAACCAGTATACAAAAAATTCTATTGTGATTAATGTCACAATAGATAGGTGTGAATTTGTTGTGGCAATCAAAATCTACTCCAGTACCCTAGTGGTGCATTAAATTCCCAACATCGTTAAGGTGAAAGCCTTTCTTTTAAAGGATTAGGAGAGCCCCCTTAATTGGGAAAATGACTTGATCACAACCACCTGAGCGGATGTCCTTACTACAAATTGTTGTTCTATTTTTCAAAAACTCTCTATCTGTTGGCGCAGAAGGTCAGATACTGACTAAGATGCCCCACACTCTTATGACTCTTAGTAGAGACAACACCCCTTTGAGAAGCAATTCCTTTGGGGGTCAAATCTTGGTGTGCCTAAGAAGTGAGTGCACATGTAAGGAGGAGCCCGTGCCTCCAAGCTTCTAAGTTGTCTACTAAGAGTAGGCATAGCTAAACTTTGATTCAAGTGGGGATTCAACAGATACTATCTTAGCTATCCTAGGATTGTGTTGTTTCTATTCTGGTACTACAAGCATTCTGGTTAATGTGTTTTGTGTGGGTTTATCATTTGAACAATCAAAACTATTGTCAAAAAACACACAAACTGTCAAACTTCAACATGTCTAACACAATCTGTAACTCAAACTATCTGTCAGACAACAACATGTTTTTATCTCAAGAAATGTAGTCTGTTCTCACTTATATGATTCTGTAGACTTTGATTTGTCAAAAGTACATAGTTTCATGCAACATTCTGCCAATCTTTGTGTGATACACTGGAAACTATCACGCAACATTTTGAAATAGTTCTATTATTTTGTCACATTTTCTCACTAGTATGGCATCATTCTTTGTGCGAGACTACAAAGTTTCACATGGTTCTGTGAGAATCTTTGCACAAAAATGCATTTCTTCACACGAGTTTGAAGCCTCTTTTCAAAATAGAAAGATAATTCCCATCTGTCAAGCATACTTCTGTCAAATCTGGTCTCTGATCTGGGTCTATTTATTTTCCTTCTATCTTCACATAGTATGAAACTTGGTTTCTTGGGTTGAGAATTACGTGAAACTTTCTTAAACTTGTCTCGTCTCATATCTTTTGGTCTCTTCCATCTGTTTTGTCATGCCTTGTGTCTCAATAGTCATCTCTTGGCTATTCTAGCCTCATCTCCAATGATTTTCACCAAGGATACTTCACCCTTTGGCACTTTCTATGCATTTACTTTGAGACAGTTTTATGTTTGGTCCTAGTTCACATCCCTTGTTCAATCATTGTCTATAATTGTCATAACTCAAAGTGGAAAAACATTTCCTTCAATCAATCAAGATGAATCTTTACTTTCCACACCATTGCCGACAACATCTAGTGAGGAATCATCTTGATTTCCTTCTTTGGTACGTCGACCTTTCATCAAATGATCATTTCTGGTGGATTTTAGTCAGGTTTGAAATCCTTTGTTCCAAGAAGACCCAAATTCTAACAACACTCAATCTTTTCATACCGAGTCTTTACACATTAAACCCTGGCATTCTATGAACATGGCAGATCATGGCCAATTAGGTGAGGCTAGTAGAGCTGACCTCCTTAAAGCTTGGGGTATGTCCCATTCTCAAGACCCCCTAACAATGTGGAAACAAAAATAACCCAGGAAGAGATTGAAAACTCTCATGCCAATAAATATTTCTGCAGGATGATGGACATTCTCCTAGCTAAGGAAAAAGAGAAATACCTTTTTGAACTAGCCAATCAAGGGGCTAAGTTACCCTCCAACTATGATGTAGAAACACTTGTTGAGAAAGAGGAAGAAACTAAAAACTACCGCTTGTGAAAACAAATGCAAACTATGCAAGAGCAACTCTCTCAAATATTGAAAGAGAAAGACAAACCTACCACACAATTCACACTGGAAAACATCTATGCTTTCCCATTTGACAAGAATATTTGCATGCCTCCTTTCCCCAAAGGAGTTGAACTTCCTAAATATGATAAATACTTGGGTACATCTAACCCTCAAGACCATATGAGAGAGTTTTGTGCTCTCTCTATGGACTTCATACATGACACAACCTATCTCATGCGTATTTTCCCACATAGTTTGGGAGGGTCAACTATGGAGTGGTTCTCTAGACTACCAACTGGCATCAAAACTTTTGACAAAATTGCCAATTTATTTCTACAACACTATTCTCACAACATCCAACATCCAGTTCATATCTAAGATCTTTGCAACTTGAAAAAACATCATGCGAAATCCTTCTTGACATTTCTCCAAAGATGGAGACAACTTTATACATGATACTCTCGCAAGATACCTGAATCTGAAAAGTTGGACATCTTTCTTGATAATATTCTCCCCAACTATGGGTATCAAGTACAGCTACAAGGTCCTCTAACCTTTGATGACATGATTAAGAAAGCTATGAGAATTGAGACATTCATGATCAAGAAAGGAGAATTGACCTTACACAAGGAAAATAAACAAGGGTCTTTCTCCTCAAGCAAAGATAAACTCAAATTTCCCAACAAGAACTAAAATGTTGTGAATGATGGAGTTGTAGACAATGTGACTCCCAAGCCTTCCAAGGCTGCCTTTAATCTCACTACCACGATGCAAGTAGCCAAAGACACTGAATAGGCTATGGAAGATTCCAAATCAAGTACTTCACAATTTTCTGGACCTAAACCTTGGGCTCCTAAACCCAAGCGTGAGTTCACTCCTTTAGTAGAACCTCTTAAGGTAGTTTACAAGACTCTCTTAGACAACCATTTACTCACTCTACTAGATAATTCATGAACTTATGATCTGCAACCAAGACCCTCTTGGTGGAATGAATCCACTTATTGTGATTTTCACCAAAACAAAGGTCATAAAATGACTACTTGTCTTAAATTGCGACATAAAATCCAGGATCTCATCGGTAGTGAAGTTATTACTATGGGAGGTCATGAAAAGAATTATGATCACAAAGATTTCAAAGATCCATTTCCTCCTCATGGAAAAGGTGAATCATCTAAAGGCAAAAATACTGATGCTAAGGTCAACTATACATACACCAATAACGACAATGTCATTAATATGGTTGAGCCTATCGATACTAAATACTGTAATGTCATCATTCTCAAGGGAAGGGAAGATACTCATAAGTCCAAAACACCTTTCATCTTGTGAGGATCTACACCTTAGTCTTCAGAACAAGAATAGTCTCGGGTCAGTGCTAATGTTGTTACTTGATCTCATGCTAAGATCATCCTCATAGGTCCTGAGCCTTCTATGTCTACATCAATACAACCAATAGACAAAGCTAATGTCAGTTCTACCAATAAGAATCTAAAAGTGGGTTCCTCAACTAATGCTGCCAATTACAGCATTCTCGATCAATTGCAGCGTACTAATGCTCAAATCACTATTTTTGAGCTGCTAAAAATCTCCCCTACTCACAGGGAAATCCTGGACAAAGCCCTCACCGAGGAAAATGTCCCAAAAGATCTTGATGTCAACCGGTTTCAATCCATGGTAGGTCACTTGACCTCCTCCCATTACTTGTCTTCCTCTGAGGAAGATGACCATTCTTTGATTCACCAGCATAATTACCCTCTGCACATTGAAGTCATGATCAGTCCAAAGCATGTTCGCCATATTCTCATAGATAACGACACTTGCCTTAATATTTTCTCTGCTATCTTCCTTACTGAATTAGGCTACAGTGAAGAATACATTGATGCCCACAAAAAGATTACTATTAAGGCCTATGATGAAGAATAATGTAATTCTAAGGGGCTATTTATGTTGCCAATCAGAGTTGGCCCTGTTGAACGAGATTTTATCTGTCAAGTGCTTGACATCCCTTTGGCATAAAATATTCTTTTAGGAAGGACATGGATTCATGAAATAGAGACTGTCCCTTCCACATACCATCAGTGCATTAAGTTCCCATTTAAAGTATTTGAAGTGACTATACCCGCTAACACATGCTATGATTGCAACACCCTCACAAAATTTGCTGACATCTTTGTACCTACCAACAGAGAATTTATTGATCTCCTTGAGTCTAAATTAAAAGAATTGGAAAAGAGCTTGACACTCAAAGAAACTAACATGGGAGGATATCAGATTGAACCTATGCTATCTATTACATCTTTGCCTTTGTCTCCACAATCTTTTGGGAGACCTTCTGAGAGCACTAAACCTTCTACGGTTCCTCCTCCAACAAAGTATGGTGGTACTTTTGTACAAGCCACAGTACCATTAGAAGAAGAAGTTGAAAACAAAGCTATCAAAGCTTGGATCTATAAAGGAGAAGACACTTTTGAACAAACTACTCCACCTTATGACATAAAACCTAAGCAGTATGGCAAAGGTCTATCCATTATGAAACATTTTGACTACAAAGGAAATGGTCCCATAGGTGCGAATCATAAGGTATTGATTTCACAACCTAAAGCTATTGGTTTCAAAACACGTGACTCTATAGGTATAGGCTTCAAGAAACTCACATTTCAACTAGGGATAAACAAGTTTGTACCTCGAGAAGATAAATAACCAATACCTGAATAAACATCTAAAACTGAAGAATCTAAAGACAACTTTGATGACAAACCTGGCGGCGTTCTTTGCTGAGCTAGATGACTTTATACCACATGTCAGTATAGTAGAAACTGACAATGATTCTGATGACACCACTTCACTTGCTCCATTAACCTATGAGGAGTGGAAAGAAATACAAACTATAAATCCAGGTCATTAGGGTGATTTATACATACCACGACACTTTCAAGAATAGTTTGAACAAGAATCCCAGTCATTTCTCACTACACAAGAGGCAGCTGATGCTACAAACACTAATTAGGTACCTAGGTCACAAGGTGCTCATCTGACCATAGCAGAAGTTCTAGGTAGAACTCATCCCAACTGGGGACAAAGGGTTGATTTCACTCATGTTCTTAACATGACACCGAATGATGAAATAGAATCTCATGAATATGAGTTTGACAGCTTGTCCTATGCCACCTCTGATAGAGATACAGATATAGTTCACACATATGAAAACCTTTTCAAAGTAGGTGAAGGGTCTAGTGTCTAGTCAAATGAGTCCAACTCCCTAGATGTTAACATTTCGTCTACTACAGTCACTAGGAATCAAAGGAACTTGACTATACCTTAGGATGAGATCGCTTTAGGTCTTGACTTGCTTGTCCATGCTTTTGATGATTATACCATGAACGCACTTGAACCCTTCACTTCTCTTTCACTTCACCATCCTGATATTATAGACTGAAACTCTACCTCCCCAACTAATGAAGTCCTTACATTCCAGAATGATTACACTCTTGCCTGTTACCTACATGCTGTCAAACCTATAACATCCTCCACTAGCAAATAAAGTGTCAACATGACTGAGGCTGACATCAAGTATCTTAGTCAAAAAATCAAAAGAATAAAAAATAGGCGTTCTGATGGTGAAAACCATATTGTGGCAGTATCAGAGCCTAAAATAGTCAAAATAAAAGACGTATCCAAGGGTGAAAACCTCTTGGAGGTGCCTGACGATGAGATACTTGATGCAATTCTGAGTCATTTCAAGGAAAGATCATGTGTGCTTATTGAACCAACTCAACCAATTATCTTATGTACAGAGGCTGAACCTCATATCATTCATTTGGCACAATCATTGTCTGAGGTAGAAAGAGAGGAATTCATTACATTCTTTAGGAGAAAAAAGATAAACTTCACATGGAAATATTCAGACATGCCGGGATTAGACCCTAATCTAATCTTGCACCATTTGTCCATTTCACCAGGTGTCAAGCCTGTCAATCAAAAGCTTTGAAAAATGCATCCACATGTAGCTCTACTTGTCAAAGATGAATTGGAGAAACTTCTTAAGGTAGTGTTTATAAGAGTAATTGACTATGCAGAATGGATCTCTAACATTGTTCTAGTATCCAAACATGATAAATCTATCTGAGTCTGCATAGACTTCATAGACTTAAATTTGGCATATCCTAAGGATGATTTTCCATTTCCCAATATTAATATGATTGTAGATATGACAATAGGGTATGAAATGTACTCACTAATGGATGGCTTCTCTGGGTACAACCAGATAAAAATCATGCTAGAGGACCAAGAGAAAATTGCTTTCACATGTACCTGGGGTACTTTCTATTGGAATGTCATGCCCTTTGGACTGAAATTGCTGGTGCTACATATCAAAGAGTTATTACTACTATATTTCATGACATGATGCATAAAACAATGGAATATTATGTGGATGACACTCTGGCTAAGAGAATTCACTGAGGGAAACATATTGCAGATCTAGGTCCTATACTAGATCACATGGAATAGTTCAGTCTGAGACTCAACCCTAAGAAATGTGCATTTGGTGTAACTATTGGAGATTTGATTCTGAGCAGTTGATTGATTGTATGTTTGTCATTGATGACAACATATAATACACATTAGTAATTCTATATGTACTTATCAAAATGTTGATATGAATACTTGCGTGGATAGATACATATTTTTGACATGTTTACTATGTTATGTTCATACACGCAGACCCAGATATGATGTTTCAGTAAAGTTATGTAATTCTGTTATTGGCAGTTACAGTTCTGGAAGTGTAACGGTTTAGGGCTGATGTATATAATGTATTTCTTGAGTTGCACCTATCTTCTATATATGCATGTGTATATTCATGATTAGTTATGACTTTATGATATTAATCCAAAGGCACCAAACATGTTTCAAGAAGATTGCAAAGTTAGAGTTAAATTGGTGAGGCCGACTTAGTGAAGCGTCGCGTCTATTCAGTTTATACTTGCACAATTGTAATAATGCTTGCGTGCTTAGTAAAGCTGACAAGGATGTTATGAAGATTTATCTTATAGGTCCCATGATCTCATACTTTGAGGAAGATACTTATAGCAAGTCAAAGGTGACATGCTAAGTGTGAATGATACAAAAAGAGAAGAAAGATGTATAGAGAAGATTATCAGAGTTGGTTCATTCATCAAGAGTCTATGTGAAGAAGAAGTGAAATATTGGAATACATTGGAACTGATCAAGACAACAGGTCTACTCTATAGTTCATCATCAGATATAGTGCATATCTATTATAAAGAAGGTTGTAGCCTTCACCATCAAGCAGTGAGCTTTTGGATAGTGAGTCCACCACCCCTAACAGGGTTATTTGTAAAAGACTCCTAACAGGGCCCGACCCTTAACCAGGTCACTATACTTATTGCATTGTAAAGTACAACTCCTAACAGGGTTGAGATATCTTCTAACAAGGATTACTATAAACAATTATAGTTCATTGTGGGTTCTAATTGCCACTGGGGTTTTTACAATTTGGTTTCCCCGTAATCAAATTGTGTGTTGTGTACTATGTTATCTGATTAAGAATTTACTTTTTTGTATTATGAAGTTAAAGAACTAAAGTTACTAATAATTGATTCACCCCCCCTCTCAGTTATCCTTTGGGACTATTCTAACAGTAACATTTGGAAATTTTTTTGGCTATATCATCTATGCCAAAGGCATCAAACTGGATCCTGTGAAAGTACAAGCTATCATGGAAATGCCGCCACCAAAGAATATTAGACAAATGAGAGGACTTCAAGGCCGAATACAGTCTATTTGGTGCTTTATCTCACAACTCACAAACAAGTCACAACCATTCACCAAGACTCTACACAAATGTGTGACTTACCAGTGGAACAAGGAATGTGATAAAGGGTTTACGCAAATCAAACTGTATCTTGCGAATTCACCAATCTTGATGCCTCATATTCATGGGAAGCCACTTATACTTTATATCTCTACTATAGATGCATCATTGGGTATCCTATTGGCTCAAGAGGATCAACATAACAAAGAAAGGGCTATCTATTACATTATTCAAACTCTGGTCTCATATGAAACAAAATATTCTGCTATAGTGAAGGCTTTCCTTGCAGT
Source organism: Thuja plicata (assembly GCA_018584345.1). NCBI lineage: Eukaryota > Viridiplantae > Streptophyta > Pinopsida > Cupressales > Cupressaceae > Thuja > Thuja plicata. Next base: position 3,456,342 of record MU224896.1, read on the forward strand.
GGTGTTTGCTTCACAATAACTATGGCACTACATGTTGGCTTATACTACATGCCTAATTGCTAAAATTGATCCTCTAAAATATTTAATTAGTAAAGCTAACCTCATAGGTAGACTAGCTAAATGGGTCATGATTCTTAGTGAATTTGATATTGATTGTGTAGAAAGGAAAGCCATCAAAGGACAAGGGATTGCAGATCATTTGGCAGAAGCACCTCTAGTAGATAATCAACCTTTGCACATTGAATTCCCAGATGAGTCCATATTACTTCTCACACATTGATCCTAGACTATGTTTTTTGATGGTTCATTTACCCAATAGGGGTCAGGTGCTGGGATACTATTCATTACACCTCAAAGGTACTCCTTACCAAAATCATATAAGTTGTTTTTTCCTTTTACAAATAATATTTTTGAGTATGAAGCCTTAATCAATGGTATGAAGATTGCCCTTGAGTGGCGAGTTGATGAACTCAATGTCCTTGGAGATTCACAGTTAGTCATCAACCAAGTAAATGATGTCTATCAAACAAAAGATGACAATTTGGTGCCTTATAAACGGTTGGTTGATGACCTAAAAAATTAATTTGTTCACATCACATTCAAACAAGTTCCAAGGGTAGATAATAAAGCAACAAATTCCATGGCTACGCTCGCCTCCATGCTACAGATGCCAACAAATTATTTTCAACATGAATTCCTAGTGGAGACATTACGCCACCCAGCCTATGATTCCATTGATTCCCAGATGATCAGTTTTGTCATTGGACATGATTCATCTCACTACCATCATATCTCTTCTTACCTTCATGACCAGATTATTCTGGACACTTACACCCAGAATGAGAAACATCAATTAATCCGTAGTGCTTCACGGTTTGTCATCATAGCTAATGACTTGTATAGGCGTAGTCTAGAGGGTACCCTCCTTAGGTATTTAGAACCCGATGAGTCCAAATGTGCATTAGTAGAGGTGCATGAAGGCATCTATGGGTCCCACTCTAATGGCCTAACATTGGCCCGTAAACTTATTAGAGATGGTTACTATTGGCCAGATATGGAAAAAGAAGCTACATAGTTTGCTAAGTCCTACAAACAATGTCAACTACATGGTAATTTGATTCATGCTCCAGCCAAGGAGCTTATTCCCTTCATTACTTTCTAGCCATTCCAACAATGGGCCTTTGACTTGGTGGGTAAGATTTACCCCTCATCCTCAAATGGACATAAGTTTATAATCACAGCTACAAACTATTTTACCAAGTGGGTGGAGGCAGTCCCTCAATGACAAATCAGTAGCTATGTTCATTCTTAACTACATCATCTGTAGGCATGGTGTACCCTCAGAAATAATCACTGATAATGAGGGAAAATTCAAAAATAAGGATTTGACAGAGCTATGCTCTAAGTTTAAAATTACTCAGCATTGGTCTTCCATCTATTATCCTCAGGGTAATGGACAGGTGGAAGCATCCAACAAGACAATCCTTAAAATCCTACATCACACAGTGCACAAATCTAGATGAGATTGGCATCTCCAGATCAATCCAGCTCTTTCGGCATATAGGACAAGCATAAGAACACCAACAGGGGCTATGCTCTATGCTTTGGTTTATGGAGAAGATGTTGTGTTACCAATTGAGGTTGAGATTCCTTCTCTATGAGTCTCCCTGAAAGGCCTCATTACTGATGAAGATAATAGAATATGTCAGCTACAAGAGCTAGAACTACTTGATGAATGTCGGCAAGTGGTGTTTGATCACCTTAGAGCATACCAGAAAAGGATGTCTAAGAGCTACAATAAGAAGGTTAGACCTTGGGATTTCCAACCGAGTGATCTTGTTCTGAGGGAGAACCCTAAGAATCAACAACATCGGATACAAAAAGGGAAATTTGAACCAAATTGGCTCAGTCCATATGTTTTCACTCTAGTGTTTGGGTCTGGCACCTATCAAATTTCTACTTCTGAAGGAGAACAACTCAAAGATCCCATCAATGCTCTTTATCTAAAATGGTTCTACAGTTGAGACATCTTTAGTATGCTCCTATATATAGTAAAGTCCTAAAAAAATTCTAAAAATCTGAAAAAGTCCTGAATAAATGATCATCTTAGTGAAAACCTAGCAATAGGCACTTTGATGTATCTCCAAAAAAAATTATTTATTCCAAAAATACAAAAAAAATTAAAAAATTGAAAAATACAAAAAAAGAGAGAAAAAGTTAAAAATGGTGCCATTGATGAAAACCAGGCAAACAGGCGTCATGGTAGCAAAAAAAAAAAAAAGAATTTTTGCCAAGAAGGTGAAAACCTAGTAAACAGGTGCCTCTTGTTCCACATTGCTATATCTATCACAGCACCACTTGGCTTTATGCATTTTCTCTCTTGCTTTGCTGCTTAACTGCTTTCCTACTTACATTTTCTTTTTTGCATGCTTTTAGTTCCCGTCAAGACACCAACTTACATGGATTGAAACTGGTTATATTCTCAAGAAAACCCTCTTGGTCTAGGGGGCACTGTCCTATTACCTTTTGGGATCTTTGTTGCAACAGTCACCAATGGTTCTCACTACATCTGCCTACTATTGCTTAGCTTATACTGAGTTCTCTCTTCTTGAGAATCTCCCTAACATGAATCACCAGTGGTTCTCACTACATCTTCCTAATGATGTCTAGCTAACCCTATGATTTCTTCACTTGAGACTCTCTCTCACATCAGTCACTAGTGGTTCCCACTGTGTCTACCTAATTTCATTGTACTATTGATATTTCTTCCATCCCTTACAGTTGGATTTGTTCTCAAACACTCTATTTATCGATACTCAGTCTTGACGTTTCTTTGCTTTAGTTTGTACATATCTTTCGGTCACTTTGGTTCCCTTGTGAACCCTACTGACTTGACATTGTTTTAGCACCATACGCCTAGGGGAAACCAAATCTAGTTTTTCCTCACAACATACGTCAAGTCAGTCATCATTACCTAGGGGCATGGGTCCCCACATTTAATCACATATTTGGTTTACACCTGAGTTAGTAATCTTGTCACTTCTCAATGACAACTTGCTACTGACACAAACTGGTGTTTCTCAACACCACCATAAATAGTGTTTTTTAACAGTATCTTTAGACACATCTTTGTTTTTTAACACACATCGGATATCTCAAACATAAACATCTATCGATAAAAATCAACCACAATGCATTCACAAGAACAACGGTGTTTTTTAACAGCTCTAACCATGAACATATTCAAAAACTTTGAAACTGGCTGAGCTATGATTGAATATTTCTTTGTATGTTGTCTATTCTCATGAATTTCATTGATATTTTCTTTATCTTCTGCTTATTGGTGTAGTCTCAATGATCTGGCAATGTCAAATAAACATGGTGTATGTGATAAGAGCTCCCGCAATAAGGTGGAACAACCTCACATCCCTCGATCTTGTTTATTTGCACGCCATGGTGAGGTCGGTACTATCTGCTTGCCTGTTATTGCTCTATTTTTTATTTCTTTGTTTGTTTGTGCATGATCACACTCATCGTTATCTTGGCTTTAAATGCCTCGATACTGGTCCACTCTTGCAACATTAACTGGAAACAATGTTTAGGTCATCTTAGCTTTTGTTCCTTGGTGCTTATGTTTGTTTCCTACATTGTATCCGATGAAAAGTCATATTCATATCCTTATGGTTGCATTGTGGTGCCAGTAAGGGTTGTATCGACTTTGATGTTCCAAAAAATGCTGAATGATGATGATTTTACAATGGGTCTCACAACCATATCCTAGAATCACACTTTCATATTGCATCTAGCATAGGATTGCATTTTCATTTTAGACTTGCATTGTGGCAGCGATTTAGTGTTCTCTTCATTGCATACTCCTGGGTTCATACATTGGGGAGTTCTTCTTCACTGTCCTAGTTTCATCACTACTACCAAAGTGTTTGATCCTCACTCTCCCTCTTCAAAAGTGGCAATATTTGACCACTCTGAATCCATTTTTGTGATCAAAAATCAAAATTTGACACTTCTATATAGCTCAAAATCACATTTAAATTATTTTGGGACTGATGCAATCGGACGCTTGTGCAGTCAACTTTCTGACATAGCTTTCTTGTCAGAATATTATCTAATCAACATTTCCTCCAATCTTTGACTTTTTTCCTCAAAAGTCAACTTTGGTCAACTCTGGTCAATCCTAATCAAACTTGGTCAACCTGACCTCAACATCTCTCAAAATTGATTCTGAATCTTCAGAATTCTTTCATAATCTATTCTAAGTTCTTCTTGATCTTTGATTCAACATCTATCTAGAATTTATTGCTGTCCATCATCATTATGGCGTGTCATCTTTCCATTTTTCTCCCGAGGGGGCAAGATGATTAAATCATTAAATCTATTTTTATCAATCTTATCTAATTTTCAAAAGTCCTCATTGCTAGGGACATCTCATCACTTGGGGCATGTTTAGTTTTTTGTACCTCATAGTCTAAACTAGATACCCCATAATCAATAAGGGCATCTTTGTTCCTTACATCAAATCTATTAGGTATCAGGGCTAGCTAACTTGGATCCCTGAAGATTAAGCTTTGTTCTGGAGATGATTCTCAAAATCTTAATCTATTAAGTATCTAAGAAATCTAACTCAGATTCTTGAGGATCAAGCTTCATTCTGGAGATGATTCTCAAAAAATTGATCTAACTAGTGTCTAGGCAATCTAGCCTAGATATTGGAGGACTAAGCTCCATTCTAGAGATAGTCCTAAAAAACCTCTATTTTACTATCTTTTGAGATAGGTATCAATGCAATCTAACCCTAACTCCTAAAGTTTAAGCCTCATTCTAGGGACAGCCTTGTGAAAGATATCAATCTAACTAATGTCTAGGAAATCTAAACCAAATATTGGGGGACTAATCTTCATTATGGAGATAGTCCTAAAACCTCTATTGGTCATCTTTTTGGATAGGTATCAGGGCAATCTAGCCCTAACTCCTAAAGGTTAAGCCTCATTCTGGGGATAGCCTTGTGAAAGATATAAAATCTATTAGGTATCAGGGTATTCTAACCTGGATCCCTAAGGATCAAGCTTCATTCTGGAGACAATTCTCAAAATCTTAATCTATTAGGTATCAGGGCATTCTAACCTAGTTCCCTAAGGATCAAGCTCCATTCTGAAGATGATCCTCAAAAAATCTATTTTTGACTGACGTCTTGGAAACCTAACCTAGACTTTAGAGAGTCAAGCTCTATACTGGAGATGGCTCTAAAATCTTCATCAATCGATCTTTGCATCATCAATTTTTGAAATCTATTCATTTGTGCTTCAGGCATCAGACTATTCTTTGAATCAATGCACTGCTCACACATCAATTCAAAGAGGGGAAAAATGTAACACCCCAAAATTGGCATCTTGCAACCCTAACCAATTTTGTTGCATTTATCATTCTTTTGAATCATCAAAGTCCTATTGTTCTAGGCAATTCTGAGTTTTGACTGACTCTACTTGACCTGAGTGTCAAATGCAGAAAATCCTAAATCTGCATTAATCATACATTGTATTTAATTCCTAAATATCTATTGGCTAAATAAACCTTATGATCGAATTAATTTAATTATAAATTCCTAGTGCTTTAATTAAATTAAATTCACCCCTTTTAGCTAAGACACATAAGAAGGGAATTAAATGGTATTTATTTATTAAATAAATATCCTCATTTTCAATAGTTGAATTTAATTTTTTAGATAATTGAGAAAAAGCACTTATGAGGTCATATTCTATTTTATTAATTAAATATTGTTCACAAAATCTTGTCTCCTGTTCAAAATTGGAAACTTCTCTTTAGCTATGCTTTAAAGAGAAAGAAAACAAATAAAATAAATAAAACAAATAAAATAGTTAAAATCAAAGAAAGAAAAGCAGTTAAAGCAAAGGGGAAAGAATTTATTGATTTCTTTTAAAGAAAGATTTCTAAATTGAACTGGCTTTTCTATTTGTTTTATTTCAAAAGAAAAGTTTCTATTCTGAACAACCTCTGAGTCTATAAAAGAACTCTCATTTCTCATTCAAATGCCTTCCTAAATTTCTAATCATATGCATTGTTCGAATACTAAATTGCTTGCTACATTCTTAGTTCATAATCTCATATAGAATAATATCATTTTGTAATAGATTAATTTCAATTTCTAGAATAATTGCATTGAAATCATGGAATAGTTTTAATCTCATTTCTAGTTTAAATGGATCATTTAGATTAATCTTGCATGTTTGATTTCTAGATTAATCGTTGCATTGCATTCATGGAAGCGTAAATCCTTTGTTCTAAATTGGTCTATGGTTGTGAGACTCTCATTCTGAGAGATATTTTGAAACCTCATCTGGATAGAAGGCAACAGGTTGAATCATACAGATAGGCAAGATGAATAATCTCATATTCATTAATGTGTGCATTTGATGAATAAGGACTATGTTGAAGTGTATGGTTGATTAACAAGGCCAAATCTACCACATAGAACACATAGGAGATTATGAGCTCCTTATTACAAGCAATGTAATACATTATTTCTTAGATCTTCATAAAATATTTCATTATAATTTTTGGTTCCCTTGATCATTTTTTTTATGCTTGAGGATATCTTGCATAGTGGTCATCTTGTGGTTGTAAAAGTTTTGTATTTTTTATGCCCTCCTTTGGCATTATTGTCCAAAGGGTTAGAATTTTAGGAATAATTATTTATACTGGGTTCATACTAATTGAGGCAAATAGGTTGTTTTACTGATTGAGATAAACAATTTTTTTTCCTTGGTATGGAGAGGGTGTGATAACAACGGGCTTACATATTTTGATCAGTTTTCATGGAGTAATATATTTGGATGTGGTTCTCATATTGAGAATATTATAAGATACTTTTATACACTAAATTTTGCACCATATTCAAGATCTCTTGGTCTTTATAATCTAGTATAACATGGGAATCACTTCAAGCTTGTGGGACCTATGCTAACTTGAAGTGAAGCCTATAGATTCTAGGCCGGTTCCTCTTGGATAATCACCTAATATGCTCTTTAACATTGAAAAGTAAATTTGAAGGAAAAGGGATAGAAGGAATACTTAAAAGGGAAATAACTTAAGAAAATTATCCTACTAGGCGATACATCGAAGGTAACTTGAAATATGACACAGTAACCAAACTAGCTTGAAGGTTCTCAGATCTAGTAGAACACAATATTTCTAAAGAGGCTTGGATAAGTATTTCAAAGAGAGGTCTAAAATGGAAAGAGTCTATTGAAGGAAAGAAATTTTTTTATAGGCAATAACATCCCCAAGAAAAGTTAGAAATGAATTGTGACTTGCAAACAGACATTCACTTCAACAAATAGGCACAATAGTGAAACAAAGTAGCCAGGGATGAACAAAATCCATAGGGTAACCTAAATAAAATCACACATAGTAGTATACAAAGATTCTAAAAGGATGAAAGGCTCAGGAACTCTAAGATTTCTCTAGCATAAGAAACTATATATATTCCAGTAAGAGAAATATAGATAAAGAAAAGCTTAAGCGTAGAGAAAATGCCATAGAAATCTCCTACAAAACCTCTATTTCAATGAAAGATTACAAGAAATGAAGATTCAAGGGCATAGAAGATGCCACATAAAATCTTTTGGTAATTGGAAAAACTCTGAACTAAAAATCTTGAAAACTAACTTATATACATGTTCCTCTAGCATGCAGGCTTAGGAAACAATCCAAATCCTAGAAATTAGGGTTATAATAGATTTTGCATAAACAATGCAGAAACCCTAATGCTATCAATTATGTTCATTAATGGATGTAGAAATATCTAAGATGGTCAGATATATCCTTGAATATCTTTCACCTTGCCATAAGTGTAGCCTGAGAAGTCGGCTCGACCCATCTCTTTGTTTACAGCTTGAAATATTGCGCCACCACTTTGAGCTCTGAGATTAGATCTTTTGAATTTTTAAATATTTGAATAAGAAACAGTCACAAGTGCCACGAGATGATCTTATTGATGACACAAAAAATATTTGACCTTTTCTTTTAAAATATAGTCGTCGATCTCCATCATCCTCTTTATCTCTGTTGACTTGATTTTAACCTGGGATCACTTCCTTTTAACTCTGGTTTCCTGAAATCCTTTATGTCACCGAGTTGGTATAACATGCATTCAACTCTGATTTCCTTTGGAGAATACATAACCACCATGAGATCAAAATGGAATTGAACTATCAACATTAACTCTCGTATCCTTAAGAGAATATTTTTTTTTCTCACGAGACTTAGCGACTTCCATGATCTTAACCTAACTCACCTTTTACCTTGGGTTCCTTATTGAGACTTGGTGACTAAGGAGTATCCTAATCTCCTAACACTTTGATTAACCATGATTTCTTATTAAGACTCAAGGACAACTGCAAGTTCATCTTTGCATTGATGGTCTACGCAAAATCTCATAAAATTCAATGACCTTTTGACTTTTTTAGAGACTTAGCGACTAAGCACATAATGTCTGGGCCTATTCATGAGCATGTGTCATTCTATCATTTTTCTATGACCACCTTAGCCATGAATTCCATCCTATCACTATTTTGATCCCTGTAAATCTACCACATGGTGTTCACATGTCATCTATTGCAAGTTGGATCCCAATCACCCTAGCTTTGACTCCATCTTAACCTTGATTAAAATAAATTTCTAAATTGATGAGTCGCTAAAACATTTGGTTGAATCTGGGTTTATTGAAATACTTGGCGACTGAAAGGATCTTAGCCTGACTTGGATTGAACTCAAGCTACAACTGTGGGGTTAGAAAATAGATTGGGTTGCAAGATCTCTGAACCTTTTGTTAACTAAGGGTTACGTTGGGAGATGTAAGGACCATCATAAGATCAGATCTCAAGTGGATGATCAGTACTAAGTCTCAATAGCCTGAGATGATATTCCTTTTCTTTGGAAGACTGCACAACAAAGGAAATCTCATGATCATTGAACAACATGGAATATTCCTCTTTCCTTATGCGACTAAGTGACTAAAGGGTAGTTTTAAATGTGCACATGAATTTAAGAAGAACTTAAGTCACTTGGAAAAGGTAATGAAGAAATAGAAGAGGTCACTGTCCAACTAGGGTTTATATCAAATTTTCATAGGGTTTTCTTCCTTAGGCCATCTTTCATGAATTAGGGTAAAATAAAGGATCTAGAAATTTTCAAAGGGAAAGGTTAAGACCAGGCAATAATTTTGAATCCTACAAGCTAGGCTCTACCCTTTTGGGAGCCACATTTTTCTCCACTTGTAGCCATAATTCACATCTAATGGGAAATTTTGGGTAACATTCTTGGCAATTTCTGCTAGATGTCACCCTACTAGACATCCAAAACCAGTGTCCTTGACATTTCTTGGGCATGGAGTCATCTTTGAGCATATTAAACTTTTCTAGGAAAGAAAAGGGATTGAAACTAGGAGGAGGAACTATTAACTATGCAGGAGCATTCAAGGAAAGTAGGAAACTAAACCTAGAAAGAAAGAGAAATAGGAAAAAATAATTACAAAGCAGGACAAACCTCAAAATAGGGCTTGTGATGGAAACCATTGACTGATATTGGCAAGGCATATCATCCAAGAGTTAATAATTGAAATGAATTATGTTCCTTTCATTCTGTGATTACAAATGGTCCACCCCAAAAGGAATCAAACTTTGAATGTCTGCTAGGCTTGGACTTTGATTCGTCCCACTTGAGGACAATATCTCCAATATTGAAATTTCTGACCCTGGCCCTCTTATCAAAATTATTCTTAGTTTTCATCTACTAGAACTCCATGGTTTTCACAGACTTATCTCTTATATCTTCTATCTCCATGAGTTGAGTATACCTTACCTATAAGGGATCTCCCTCTTTAAAGAGAAAAAATTGTGTGGCAAGGTCTAATTCTTGTAACTCTGTTGAAATAGATAATCTAGCCTCTTTGCAATATACCAGCATAAAAGGGGAATTCCCAATGATTTTATTTGGGGTTATTCTATCTAGCCATAAAGTGGACTTAAGCTTAGAATGTCAGTCTCTTTGATTGTGTTGCAAAGTATTATTGATTATTCTTATTAAGTTCTTATTTGTAGACTCTGCTAGGGCATTACCCTAGGGGTAGCAGTTAGAACTAGTATTTAGATAAATACCATTCCTAAGTGCCCATTCAATCACTCTGAGGCCTGTGAATGAAAGTGCATTATCTGATATGATAGAATCTAGAGTGCCAAATCTATGAATTATGTCATCATAAAAGATCAGGATAGCCTCTCATTGGCCTCTTTTAGTGCAGTAGCCTATGTCCATCTAGTAAATAATTTGTTATAGTTATGATCCACTTAGGTCCTACACTAGATGGAGGATTAATTAGGCCTATAAAATCAATGCCCCATTTCATGAAAGGTTTCTCTGTTCTGATTGGTTAGAGGGATAGAGGTGCAAGTTTTCTTTTTATAGCAAACATGGCACACTTTATTCATTTTCTCACATGATCTTGACTATCTTTGAATATAGATGGCCAATAGTATCCAGCCCTCATGACCTTAAAAGCAGTGGTCCTAGGAGAAAAATTACCTCCATATGGTCCATCATGAAATTCATTCAAGATACTTGCCACTTGATCTGAATCTATGCATCTTAAAAGAAAACCATTATGATCCTTTCTAAAATAAATCTAGATTACAATCTCTAATATATTCTTTTGGCTGAATGAAAATCTATAGGACATTCACTTATCTTTAAAAAATGAACCATGTTAGGAAACCAACATGCTGCCTTGGCATGTTCTTCTATCGAATGCACAACCAGAGATGCATTCTCTTATTATGGATTTTTTGAATCTTCATCCCTTGTCAAATTCTTGCAAAGACCTCTTCCTCTGACCAGCTTAGTGACTTGGATATCAATGTCATACTCCATGAATTTGGTAATCGAACCAACTCTTTTTTCATTCAGGTCCTTAGAAAGAAAGAACTCTTTGGCACTAGGGTGAGAAAATCTCAATTGTACCTTGTTGTGAGTCAATAGATATCAGGACTTTTTTAGTATTTTTATCACAACAAGTACAATTTTCTCTACAAAAGAGTATCTTTGTTCATACTCTTCCAAGAATTTTCTAAAGAAAGCAATAGGCTGCTCCAATCCTTTAGAGTTCTCTTCAGTTAGTATTGTAGATATGGCATCAGGGACTCCATAAGAATAAACAATAAAATCCTTACTAAATTCAAGGTTCAACAAGGTAGGAGATTCTGTTAGAGATTTTTAAATAGCTTGGAAATTATCCCTCCCTTATTTTCTCTAGTTAAAGACTGAATTATTTTTTATCATAGTTTTCAAAGGTTTTAATAAGTCTGCAATATTAGGCAAGAAATGCCTAAGAAAGTTAATCCTTCCTATGGAAGATTGAATACTTTTCTTATGAGGTGGAAGATGAAATTCTAGAATATCTACAATCCTTTCAGGATCAACTATAATTCCTTGTTTAGATACAATATCTCATAAAAATTTTCCTTCATGGACTGCAAACACACATTTCTTGAGATTAAGAGAAATCTTAAACTCTCTACAGCTTTCAAATATTTTCCTCAAATGTTTGATATGGTCTACTGCATGTTTAAAATAAACAGTTATATCATCTAAGTAGACCAGTACAAACTTTAACATGAGGCTCTTAAATGCCATATCCATTACCTTTTGAAAAGTAGCTCCTTCATTTAACAAACCAAAAGGCATTTTTTGGTAAGCCACGGTTCCCCATTTTGTTGTAAATGTAGTCTTATATAAATATTCTTCATGAACTAGGATCTAATTGTACCCTAAATAGCCATCCAATAGTGAGAAGCATTCTGATCTAGAAACACACTGTAAAAATTGTTACATGGATGGAAATGAATGGCAATCCTTTAGGGATGCTCTATTTAGATCTCTAAAATCAACACATAGTCTTAGCTCCACATTCTTCTTCCTGATAGGAACAAGGTTGGAGACCAAACTAGTATGCTTGATGGGGTAAATAATACCATTTTCTATTAATTTGAGCACCCCTTTATGCATAAGTAGCTCAAGCTTGCGGTTGACAGGTCTTTGCTTCTATCTTATTGGTTTGGCATTTGGTTCCAATTCAATTGTATGTTGAGAAAGTTTTGGATTGAAACCTTTTAGATCTTCATACTTCCAAGAAAATATATCACCAAATTATTTAAATAATATGGACATAACCTTGCTTCTCTAAATCAGTATTAATCTTCCAAAATTTCAATCTTTTACCTAGCTCCAACTCTAGATCAACGCAATGTTCTTTCCAAACTACCAGGCCAACCTTACTCTTTTATGCTTGCTCATCTCTGTTGAAGACATTTTCTAGGGTTACAAGTGCTTTTGGCATTTTATTTGATTTAAGTTGTACCACTTGATCACCATAGTTCTGCATCAATCTGTCTTGGTTATGCTCTGAAAAGATATCTTCTTCGAACAAGAATTGTAGAATTTGTTCATCATTATCAAACACTTGCCAATTAACATTATTATTAGGAACAGAAGGCTTGAAAACTACTTTAGTATGTTTCTGATCCTTTTGCATTGAAATTTCATTAGGAATGTCATACTAAGATCCAATTGTAGCTAATCTATCTGCATTCTAATTCAATCTTCTAGGGATTTCAATAATATTGCAAGCATGGAAAGATTCAATAGCATCCAAAAATCGATGCTTATATGCTCTCATTGTATCAATTTTGGTTACATTTATCCCTCTTACTTGGATGACAACTAACTCACTGTCACCATAAAATTTTAGGGCTTTTATCCCTCTTTTTCTAGCCTACTCCAATTCATTCACTAGGCTCTCATATTCAGAAGTGTTTCTAGTGCAAGATAAGATAAATCTAAAAGTTGTATAATAATTGTCCCCTTTTGGGGAGATTAACATAGCACCATCAAAGAATAGATCCAAAACTTGGTTGCCCTAATCTTCTGACTTAGTGTATGTTTTGAGAATATTTGGTTCTATGTGTTCATGCTCTTGTACCAAATAGTTTCCCAAACTAGCATCCCAAATAACATTGGATTGGGTCTCTGATGCTCTTTCTGATTCAATCTCATCCAGACATATATCAGGGATATCTTCTATCTTATTTTTTTCTTCTCTGATGATTGGAAAGTCATTACTGTCAAGTGCAAGGCAACTTGTATTGAGTACATTGGACATGTAATGTTCTAAATGGTGTGCTGCCAATGATTCAGACTTGATAGTAACCTTAGTTCCATATCTTGTATGGAAAAGCATGTGAGACCAGTGAGAAGAAAGGTAGACTTCTATCTTGGCTATGAATTACCTTGATAAACTTATGGAAAATAAGCCAGGGATGTCTATGATGTATATGTCAAGTAGTACAGAAAAATTGGGACTTACATAGAGAATCAAGCTTGTTTCCTTGGCCAAACCTATGGTTCTTATTGAAGAACCATCAAGTTGGATCATGTTCTTTTGGAAAGGTTCATATTTAAGTCCCAATTGGTTAGCTACTTTTTTGGGCATGATAGAGCTAGTGGCCCCACTATCTACCATACAATTATGTACTAAATATTTTCCAATAATTAATGATACATAAAAGGGAGGTGGTTTTAGATTTCTACATTGTATGGAATCTTCCTTGGAGTTGCTATTTGAAGCCTCCTTCTTTTGATTAGTGTTGACCAACACTAGCTTAGCATCTTCCTTTGTAGACTGCTGAGGAATCACCTCTTTAGTCATTGCTTTCTTCAAAATCTCAGGCTGTCCTGGAATAGCCAAAGAATCCCACATAGATATAGTGACATTTGCCTTCTTCATATTGTCTACAATGTTGAAAGGTACTGTGGTGTGTATTTTTTGGTGTGTCTTCACTATGATAGGCTCAAATCCCTTGGGAAATTGGCCCTCTTTGATTGGAATGATGGGAGTCTTCTTTAGTATGGTAGGAATAGAAGGATGTGTTGTATCTGAAGATGTAGTAGCTTTAGCTCCATCTCATGTTCTCTCTATGTATTTAACTCTTCTCTTAGACTAAGTGTTGGATGCTATGGTGGATTCACCATTTACTCTATTGAAATCTTGCTTCTCCCAATTGAAGAGAGAAGTCTCATTATGTTTTGCTTCTTGTTGAGGAACTAATTCATTAGAAGAATCCTCTAATTGAGTATGTGAGGCATTTTAAACCATTAGTTCTTGGTTCACCCACCCATTCAAACATGTAGCCCGATTATGTGGTTGATTGCAAGAAAAACACTATTCATTGTCCAAGACTATATTGTTCTAACTTGGAGCTATATCTCTTGTTGGATTTTTAGAACTAAGAGGTGTGGGATTATAAGGTTGAAATGGCCTCTGATTGAAGTTCTACCTTTGGCCCTAGTAATCTCCATGATATGGTATCCTATTCTACTGATAAGATGGTCCCTAGTTTTGATGTTTTTGGTTGGGAATTTGAGTTCATGGATGAAAGGGTGGTCTATTCCCTTTATTCTACTTCAACTAATTGGTCAGCTCCTTGGTTAGAATCTGCAACAGATTTTTTATTTCTTGCTGACCACTTTGAAACAAGTTATTTGTTGCTTGTTAATCACTTTTTATTGCTTGCAATTCTTTGGAGAATCCTTCCTTAGATTCCTCATAGCTAGTATAGGCTTGAGGTTCTACTATAGTGGGTATTAGAGTATATGTAGGGATACTCAAAGGCATGCTTGGTTGAATATTGGGAAAAATAGGCATGGGAGGCCTTGGGGCTATGATGCCTACTTGGATTAAAAAAATTTCATCCCTGATAGCTATGTCAAAGGCCTAAGGAAATGAAGTACCTCCCATGGATTGAATCATGACAGAGATATTTCTATTTAGACTTCTCAAGAAATATAGGAAGGCATGGTCAGCTGAAGGTCTTACTAAGATAGGAATTATATTCCATGTCTTAAGGAATCTATTATTAAATTCTGTCATTTGTTCTTGAGGAGCTCTCTTAATGGTTGTTAATTGCTCAACTAGAGATACATAATCTTATTTATCCTCAAAATTTATTCTTAATGATTCTCCTAGTCTATCCCATGAACCAATGGAACCAATAGCTAGAGTTCTAAACCATTCTAAGGCCTTACATTTGAAAGAGGTTGCTAAAATATTGGTAGCCAACTTTTATTCTGTGATATGATGTATACTGCATATGGTGGCTACATCTCTTATGTGTTCACATGTCATTGTCTGTCCTTCTCCTATGAAGTTAGGAAGAATTTTGAGTGCCACAAAGAGCACATCATGATATTGAGAAAATTTCAATGGACTTCCTTGATTGAATGGCACAAGGAAAAATATTTGGCTATTGCAGGAGCTGCTATCTGCTGGGAAATGACTGTGTGAGTTGTATTTGGGTCAGGTAGTGGAGCTGAATCATCTTGTATTTCTCTAGTTAGAGATCTTTGTCTCCTTGTTGAGTGGAAAGGAAAACATCTCCTTTCTATGGTAGGTGGTGTAGACTAAACCCTCCTTGTAGGGGATGCTCTCTAAGATGATCTGCAATAACTTCTAGTTAGAGGAAGCTATGAGAAATCAAAGGGCTTTGAGCTCCTTGTCACCACCTTTCTCATAAAATTTTGAATATGACTAGATCTGTTGTTCTCTACGCTAGTGGAGTCACCAGATATGCTTTGAAAATAAACATCTTTAGGTCAATACCATGCAATCATCATATCAGAGATAGCATAAATTTTCAAATAAACTTCTATTTTGTATCCCACCGGGTGTGCCAGAACTATATACACTAAATTTTTCACCCTATTCAGGCTCTCTTGGTATTGATAATATATTATAACATGGGAATCACTTTGAGGTTGTGGGACCTATGCTAAATTGAATTGAATCCTCCTGATTCTTGGTCAGTTCCTCTTGGATAATCACCTAATCTTCTCTTTAACATTGAAAACTAAATTTGAATGAAAATGGATAGAAGGAATACTTGAAAGGTAAATAAATGAAGAAAATTATCCTACTAGGCAATACACTGAAGGTAACTTGAAATATGACAGAGTAACAAAACTAGCATGAAGGTTCTCAGATCTAGTAGAACACAATCTTTCTGAATATGCTTGTATAAGTATTTCACAAAGAGGTCTGGAATGAAAAGAGGCTATTGGAGGAAATAAAAAATTTCATAGGAAATAACATTCGCAAGAAAAGTTAGACACAGACTGTGACCTGCAAACAAATATTCACTTCAACAAATAGGCACATGAGTGAGACAAAGTAGCCAGGGATGAACAAAATCCATAGGCTAACCTAAATCAAATCACACATAGTAGTACACAAAGATTCTCAAAGGAAGAAAGGCTTAGGAACTCTAAGATCTCTCTAGAATAAGAAACTATCTATATCCCAGTAAGAGAAATATAGATAAAGGAAAGGTTGAGGGAAGAGAAAATGCCACAAAAAGCTCCTACAAAACCTCTATTTCAATGAAAGATTACAAGAAGTGAAGATTTAAGGGTAGAGAAGAAGCCACAAAAATTCTTTTGGAAACTCAAAAAACTCTCACCAAAAAATCTTGAAAACTAATTCATATATATGTTCCTCTAGCACGTAGGCTAAGGAAACAATACAAATCCTAGAAATTAAAGTTACTATATATTTTGCATAAACAAATGCTGAAATGCTAATTCTATCAATTTTTTTCATTAATGCATGTAGAAATATGTGATACAATCAAATATATCTTTGAATATCTTTCACCTTATCATAAATGTAGCCTGAGAAGTCGGCTTGACCCATCTCTTTGTCTACAACTTGAAATATTGCGCCACCACCATGAGCACTGAGATTAGATCTTTTGAAATTTTAAATATTTGAATAAGAAATGATTACAGGTGGGGCAAGATGATCTTATCAATGGCCCAAAGAATCTTTGACCTTTTATTTTAAAACATAGTCGTTGATCTGTATCAACCTCTTTATCTCTGCTGACTTGCATTTAACCCAGGGTCACTTCCTTTTAACTCTAGTTGCCTAAAATCCTTTATGTCACTGAGTCGAGATAACATTCCTTCAACTCTAATTTCCTTTGGAGACAACGTGACCATGGCGAGATCAAAATGGGATCAGATACTTAGAGACTAAGCACATAATTCATGACCCATTCACTACCATGTGTTTCTCTATCATTTGTCTATGACCATGTTAGCCATGAATTCCATCATTTCACTATTGTGATCCCTATAAATCTTCTACATGGTGTTCACGTGTCATCTCCTACAAGTTGGATCCTGATCACCTTATCTTTGACTTCAACTTAACCTTGATTAACAAAAATCCCTAAATCGTTGAGTCGCTAAAACATTTGGTTGACTCTGGGTTTATTGTGAGACTTGGTGACTCAAAGGATCTTAACCTAACTTGGATTGAACTCAGGATACATCTGTGAGGTTAGAAAACCCATTGGGTCATGAGATCTCCAAACCTTTTGTTAACTGAGGGTTACATTGGGAGACTTAGCAACCATCATAAGATCATATCTCGATCTGATGATCAGCACTAAGTCTCATTATCCTTATAGGATATTCATTTTCTTTGGGAGAATGTGTGACAAAGGAAATCTCATGATTGTTGAACAACATGGAATATTCCTCTTCCCTTGCATGACTAAGTGACTAAACGCAATTTTGAAATGTGCATATTAATTTAAAAATAACTTAAGTCACTTGGAAAAGATAATAAATAAATAGAAGAGGTCACAGACCAACTTGGATTTATATCAATTTTGCATAGGGTTTTCTTCCTTTGGCCATATTTTATGAATTAGGGTAAAATAGAGGGTCTAGAAATTCACAAAGGGAAAGGTTAAGACTAGGAAATAATGCAGAATCCTACAAGCTTGGCTCTACCCTTGTGGGAGCCACATTTTTCTCCACTTGTAGCCAGAATTCACATGTAGTGATAAATTTTGGGTAAAAGACACTTCCCATTTGTGTTTCATTTTGATTATTGATGGAGTGATTTGATGACATTGGATAAAACAGTTGTGAAAGTGTATTATGATAGAGTTGTGTTTTTGTGCTATTGTCTGTTTGCTACTATTTGAATACAGATCTAGATTTTTGTTAGATAACAGTAAATTTGCATAGGTTATGATCTTGAACTAATTATGTTCTTCATTATAAAAAGCATAAATGATTGATATTTTTTAGTGAAAATAATTTGTTATTCAATAGTTGGTATTATCAATTTTGATCATACTTCACATTTGATTTTATAGAGAAGTGTTTCTTAAACATAACTAGTATTTGATAGGAGAACTTTATTCTAGACTGACAAATATGAAAGATATTGTTTTAAGATACTGAGAATCTCATGTTATAGTTCGGAGTTCATTTTTCTTGATTCTCAAATGTTGTTGATCAGTTTGGTGCTATATTTGAGGTTCATATTAATATTTCTAAATATCTTTCATCTCAGATATATACATAGGTATATTTTCAGTTGTGATACAAGATTATATTTGGTAATGGTGTTAATATGCTCAAAATATTTTTATTTTTACATCAATTCCAAGGGAGATTTTTGTTGACCCCTCTAGTATGTTGGCATTATGTAAAACTAGGATGTGTAAGAATCTTAATTTGATCATGAGTTGATTTTAGTTGGTTTGACCTAGAATTTTATATTAATTTCATAAGTGAGAGGGAACTTGTCTCATCTTAGTGTTAGTAATAAGTTATAAGTTTTTCCTTCCTTTTCATATCAAAATAAACCTTTTATATATAGTCACTATGTGTGAGTAAGGAATTAAATTATTGTTGAAAGTGTGGACCAGGACACATGACATTTTTATACAATTGCAAGCCTTTAGATTAGCATTGGTCATTGTAAAGTGTAAGAAATTATAATGATGTGTCTCATGCCATATATTTAGAGATGGAAATATCTTATAGTTATCAACATTTGAATAAGGTGAAATGTAACGTATATGGTTTAATGTAAAACCTTTAGCTAGAATGAGCTAGGGAACATCCCAAATGGGCTAGGGAATCAACATGAATGATGATGTTGTTTTGGTTTCTTGGTGGCGACAGATAGTTTGGTTTGAATTAATAGTTTGTAGAAAGATTGAGGAAATATTTTTAAGGGACTAAAATTGTAGTATACACGAGATTGTAAAAATGTATTTTCACAACTATGTCTATAGGGGTTCTCATTCTATGGTTTCTCTATTAAACAATTTTTTATTTTGTCAAGGTTTTGAGATTTGTTTATTTAGTATGTTAAGGTTTTTGTTGATTAATATTATTCTTTCTCATGTTTTGTCTTACCTCTTTATTTTCACGTAGTCTCTATCATGTTTCATATATATACTTAACCCTAGTTGTATTTCATTATATGTTTGATTAAATTTTGTATATGAGTTGAGTACTATACTATTTCATGGTGCATACTTGTAGTATGTTTTTTTTTTACATAGAGATTATGTTTTGAGTCCTTGTAAATCATGGGTAATTTTTTTAAAATATATGGAACTTGTTCATCTCATTTAAGTTTCTTCAAACCCTAGTTTGGGTTTCTTTGTTTTGGAGAGAAAATTTCTTTCTTGGTATGTTTGGTGTTATTCAAGTAATATTATACTTGTAAAGCCCATTTTTTTATATGTTTCAAATGCATTGTGTCTTCTACTTGAGTTGTTGTTATCCTTTTTAATTTAGGGTCTCTTTGTCTAATCCTAGTTGATCTTGTATTGAAGTATTTTTATAGTCAGTTTCTTACTAAAGCATTCATTAATGATTATTTATTTATTTTTGAAGAAGAATCTATATATGCAATTGAAAAATATTTTCATGATAGTTTTTGATCATTTTCTTTTTAAGGAGAATTATATATAATTCATATAGAATCATTATTTTAGATATAGACAAAAAAGGAAGTTTTGACCAGGTTTGAAAAGATTCATTTCTAGTAAAATTATTATGCACATTTTTAAGAAGGTATAATCTATCATTAAGTATAACAGTATTTAATATGCTTATTGATTCATTATATTAAGATTTAAAAACATTTTCTATACAAAACATTTGGTTCTTAGTCTCATGTGATAAGAGACAAAAATATGTTTGGAAGAGAAATAGAGATTGAACTTTGTATTGAATTATAAATTTCTTTATATAAGGTTGTGATAGAGCTAGTATCACATATTATGAGTAAGATACAATATCAGTGAGGTGGAATGCTTTTTCTAGTAAGGTATTTGAAAAAGACTATTAGTGAGATAGCATTGTCAGTGAGACATACATACAACTATTGAGACATTAAAAAAGGATATTTGACATAAATTGAGTGAGTAAATTCAAGTGGTATTTTTCCCCTGAGGGTTTTCTCTCAGGACAAAGATTGTCTCATATTCTTTGTGTTTTACTTTGAATTTTTGTTTTCATTCTACTTCATCTTAAGTTTTAGCTTTGCAAAAAGGATTAAAGTGTTTAAGAGTTTATTTTGCATCATACCACTAATTCACCCCCCTCTCAGTGTTATTCTACTCCAACAACATGTCCACCAAGAGGAACTCCTATTTCCTTTGATTCAAGGTTCTCATGCCTAGTGCCCTCCGATGCACCATGTGTCTTTCTTTTGTTCTCATTGAAAAGGGCCCACAAGTGGTATATTCTAAGAATATACCATGTACTAGAATGTTCAGAGAAAAACAAACTCTTTAACTAATGATGGTCATATTCATATATAATTGTTGGGAATCATGATTTTAATTGATAGAAAAAGGCACAATTGTCCCCCATTTTGAGACCTAACAAGAAAATCATGATAAAATATTTGGCATAGCAATGAACTGTAGAAAAAAAAATGATAAGAAAATTAAAATTTGATCTAGAAAAGGATAGGGGTTTGAATCTATAAAACCTAAAAGACGGTGTTGTATACAAAGTTAAAAATTTAGTTCTAAAATGTTCTGAAATTTTAAAAAAAAAGGACCTTAAGGGAAAGAACTTATAGGTATATAGCAATTTGATTTCTGAAGAAAGATAGTAGTTTTCCAACTTGAGATGCATGTTTTAACATTTTTTTTCTGAAGCTTACTCTCTAGCCTTGGTATGTTTTCTCTAAGTGAAATACAAATATTGTGTTCTTGTATCCTTTCTCCTTTTATTAGCCAGGGTGTCCAAATCTTATTTAATTTATGTTTTATCCATTTTATTGATGTAGGTGTAATAATTTTATATGTACTTTGATGTATTCATGATCATGAATTATTTGTTTCCTCACATTGCATCTATTATAGTTGATGAATTGAAACATTTCTAGTTTACTCCTCACAAATATTGGCCTTGGGGGTTATTGTTCTCTCTTTTGACCCTTTACAAACTATTTTTGTTTTGAAGAAAGAGCCCAATCTTCGTGTCTCTTATCAAGATTCCACTCAGAATTAATTATCCTATACCATGTTATATGATGATGAGAATTATAAGACTCTTAAGGCGCTTGTTTCTTTAGTCGAACCCATGTAAATGTTTTGCATGGCCAAGATCTAAATATATATTATATCTCATGTATAGCGAACAATTAAGGGTATGTGGTACATTATGTCTAGTTTCTAAAGGTTTGAGTCTCTCACTAGGAAGGATTAGATTGTTATGACTACTATCTAAAAATTCCTATTTATGTATTCAAATATTTGTTTTGGAAAATCACCTCCCTTAGCTTAGGACTTTTGTGAAAGGTCATTTTTCCCTCTCCTCTAACCCAATTTTATAAAGAGACAACTTTTACAATCAGAGAGGATGTTTCACATGGTCCAATCTATCCCACTTCTGTGAAACTTCTTGGATGCTCTTATTTAGTCATGAGCCTCTTAGGGATAAACAATGGTTTTTCCATGCCCAGTGGGACCAACCTACAATTTTCAATTTAAAAGTGTGTGCATGAGCCACAATATACTCACTAGATCTTAAACTACTTTTTACCTGATATTATTTCTACGCACTTTGGTGAATATAACCAAAC
The DNA here is from genome assembly GCA_018584345.1 of Thuja plicata. NCBI lineage: Eukaryota > Viridiplantae > Streptophyta > Pinopsida > Cupressales > Cupressaceae > Thuja > Thuja plicata. The sequence continues at coordinate 3,478,399 of MU224896.1, forward strand.
CAAGAAGAAAAACCTCTGCATCAATTGCATCAACAACACCACCTCCCACTATACCTACGGGATAATATAATTTTATAACATGGGATAGTGGAATCCATATTATTCCACGAGCTTCTAGTGTGAGTTGGGATAACATCCCTACTAATTATTTCAAATTTTAACCAAATCTATTGGAGAAGATAAAAACCCTTTATGAAGCATAAAATAATGTAGAAAATACTTATACTTGTTAGGATTAACAAGACATGAATAACAATTACATGCATAAATATAACCAATATCAGAGAATAATAAACCAAAATAGAAGAGAACACAAGACACAAAGATTTAACGTGTTTCACCTAATCCCTGGGCTATGTGTACCAACTGCCAGTCTAATATTATTATTATCCAGTGATTACATTCTGATCGCTTACGTAATCCCCTTATGATTCAATTAGATTGCAAGATAAGATAAGAGGATTTGCTTCCATTTTGAACTCAAAAAGTAGTGAGCTAATTTGTAAAAAGATGCGATGATGGAAAATAGAAGATTTTTAGGATTTGAAAGGTATTAGTTTCAGAAAATGTAAGAATAAGGAGATTTTCATGACTTAATTAAAATTTGAAAAAGATTTTCTTATTTTTGAATTTTCATGATTTATTTAACATTAAAAATTTGATTTGATTTTTTAATATTATTTTTGTGTTTTTTAAATTAAAGTTCTAAAATGAAAATGAAGTTTCAAATAAGAAAGAAATTAGGAAGGATGAATTTGAATTTGGAAGAAATTGAAATTAAATAAATTTTAGAGATTAATTTAGTTAGAGGGATCAATTAGTCTATTTAAATAATTTGAAATAACTATTTAAACATTGGGATAAAAGAAATTGAATTTAATTAAATAATAAAGACTTCTTAATTAAAGGTTATTTCCTTAAATAATAATAAATATTTAATTAATATAAGAAATAAGTGATTAAACAATGCAACGACTAGATTCCTAAGGAATTAAGGTGAAGAATATTAATTAGAAGAAATAAGGTCAGTTAATTAAATAATTAAATAATCATTCAATTAATAGAGGAAAATTACTATTAATGAGAACTTGCAAGAATGAGACAATTTTAGGTGTCTACGGGTACTACAATGGTTATATCACTACTACAAAATATTACAGCCACATGGGTTGTGTTGGAATGTTTGGAAGTGGTGTCATTGATGTCAACATGTCTGTTATGAGTTTTTTTAGAGGAACAACATGTTTAGAGGTATGGTAAAGGATGGTTAATGAGGATGGGGAGTTTCAAACCAAGAATGAGATAATTATAGGTGTCTACATGTACTACAATGGTATAGGTCAGTACTACCAAATATTACAGCCATATGGGTTGTGTTGGAATGTTTGGATGTGTTGTCATTGATGTCAACATGTCTGTTATGAGTTTTTCTAGAGGAACAACATGTTTAGAGGTATGGTAAAGGATGGTTAATGAGGATGAGGAGTTTCAAACCTCATGGGATGATATAGAGGTAGTTTACTAGGTCCATGTGAAGCCATATGTGTTGATATGATGATTTGAGTAAATTATGAGATGATAGTTCATGACTAGTGTTAGTTAATTGATTTATCCCAAAATTTAATCAAAGATGATCAAGTGAATAAACTGTTGGAATAATGATCTATTTGTCATCAGTGAATGCACTTAGTGAAAACACTTATTCAATTTTGAATGCTTACCGAGCTCATCACTCAGTCCACAGCCTATACCGAGCATTCAGTAAAGCTCACCGATCAAACAGTTCAAACCGAGCAGTAAGGCAGTCACCGAGTATATGAGAAGAACAACAGTTACCGAGCAGACGGTAGTCACCGAGCTTCACCATAACTACCGAGTAATCAGTTGAATCCAATTGAGAAATCAATTATCACTGAGTCACCAGCGGTTACTGAGTGACAATATAGCTACCGAGTCACCAGCAGCTACCGTGTTCCAAGCTACACTTCGGGACTAGTATGGACTGAGCTTCTACTCTTATCGAGAGCATGACGATGCCAAGTATTGTAGTGGATGCCGAGTATCAGAAGATCACCGAGCCAGCTTGAGGAACCGAGCTTCTACCGACTCAGTAATATTTTGTTTACTTGTGTAAGGCCGACTTAAGA
>MU224896.1:3493378-3527846 GCA_018584345.1 Thuja plicata
GGCCATGGAACAGGATTATATTTGTGGTACTTAGGAATGTTGAGTCCATGTGTGGCCCATTCCTAGTGTACATATTTTGTATTATTGGCTTTCTCCTCCTGGGCTTGTACACTATCACCCCACTTTTTGAGAAGGTTTCTTGGAGACCTTCTTTTTGTTAAACCTTGGGAGGGAGTTTCTTGATGATTTATTGTTGGTTTCGTTATTGTGATTACTTGGTTGTATGTATGTCTCCCATTCATTTATGGATCCCCTAGCTCGGGGGTGGCCTTGCAAAGGCCTAGGTTAGGAGGTGAGCCTCCATGGTCAACCTTGATTTTCTTACAGGTTCAAAGAAAGCTTTTGAAAGTATTACTGAAGTCTTGGTATCTTGAATGAAGTTCTACCTCAAAGTCTTTTCTATTCAAGTTTCTTCCTTGTAAATGTTGAAATGTTTTAGGATTGTAACCTTCTTGTTGATGACACTTGTAAGATCGGAGTATGTTCTTTTCTATTTAAATTAATAAGTAATTGGGCCCTTATTTAAAATGATGGTTATTCCAAAATGAGATTTATGGTTGTTTTACTAAATATAGTGGAAAAAGGAACCCTAAGGCCTATTACTCTGAATTGATGTTGTCATCCTATTTTGATCTTTAAATCAACTTAATTTGCAAAGGTTTAAAATATATTTCATTTCCTATAATATATATCATGTTTAAATGTAAGTTTTAAGTTCTTTTGGTTAAAAGTTTTAATGCCCAGATTTGGGGCACGACAATGCAAGTGGAAGTGCAATTGGAGTTGTGTTGACTCAAGAAGATAAACCTATTTCTTTCTTTAGTGAAAAGTTGAATGATGCTAAGAGGAAATATTATGTCTATGATCAATAATTCTATGCTATTGTTCAATCTATGAAGAAATGGAGACATTATTTAATGCCGAGTGAATTTGTGTTGTATACTGATCATAAGGCTTTACAATATTTGGGTAGTTAGAATAATTTGAATCACAGACATAATATGGGTAGAATATTTGAAAAGTTTCACATTTTTGATTAAGTATAAGAGTGTATTTTATAACTAAGTTGTTGATGCATTGAGTAGAAGAAGATCTTTGTTGGCTGAAATGAGAATTGAGGTTCTTTGTTTTGATAATATGAAACATTTGTATGAAAATGATCCTGATTTTTCTAAGCAATGGAGAGTGTGAAGAGAACTTATTCAAAATAAATTAAGTAAGTATGAAGAGTATTTCATTAAGGAAGATATTTTATTCAAAGGTATTTAGTTGTGCAAACCAAGAGGATCAATGAGAACTAATTTTATGAAGGAAAAACATAGTAGTGGTTTGGCTGGGCATTTTGGTATTGATAAAAAAATTGAGTTTGCTTAAGGAAAAGTATTTTAAGCCTCATTTGTATAAGAATGTTCATTAATTTGTGAAAATATGTGGAGTTTGTCAACTTTCAAAAGGATTAAGTTAGAATAATGGTTTGTATACACCGATTATTGTTCTTGAGAAACCTTTGAGTGATATCATCATGGATTTTGTTCTTGGCTTAGCGAGGACAGAAAGAGGTAATGATTCCATTTTTTTTGTTGTCGATATATTTTATAAGATGACACATTTCATACCATAGAATAAAAAATCAGATGTGATATACATAGAACATATTTTATTTAAATATGTTGTCAGATTGCATGGATTACCAAAGAGTATTATCTCTGACTGAGATAGTAAATTTGTTAGCTATTTCTAGAAAACACTTTTGAAGAAGTTAAACACTGAGTTGAGGTATAGTTCTACATTTCATCCATAGACTGATGGACAAACAGAGGTTGTAAATTGAAGTTTGGTTAACTTGTTGAGATGTTTAGTTGGAGACACGCCGAGTAATTGGGATTTGATGTTGGCACAAGTAGATTTTGAATACAACAGTTCAGTAAATAAAAGTACTAGAAAGACTCATTTTGAGATTGTTCATGGCACACAACTGAGAGGTATATTAGACTTGAGAGACATTGGTGGAGAAGAGAAAAGAAGTGTTGAAGAAAAAAATTTCTCTAAGTTTGTGAAGACATTGCATGAGGATGTAAAAAAAAAAGTTGGAGAAAATTAATCAGAAATACAAGGATAGTGCAGATAGATCAAGAAGACATAAAAATTTAGAAGTTGGTGATGATGTAATGGGTCATTTGAAGAAAGGAAGATTTCTAAAAACCAGCATCCAATCTTATAATCTATGTCTATCATTGTCTTAGTCTTGGGATTTTTAATATTTACCTCTTTGCCTAAACATATGCTCACCATGTCATTATCAGGTAGAGCAATTGGTATAATACTCCTCTTTTTCTGATAGAGGATTGAATCCATGCTGGTGTATCTATTGAATATTTAGTAGGACAAGTTTTTTAAATAAATGAATCAACAGATAGAGTGTCATTGGTGCCATGTTCTATACTTATTTCTCCATCCCCTTCAACATTATCCAAATTCATCACGTTTAGAGCCTGATCTTCCATTGGGATTTTTTCTTCTTAAACATATCAAATTCTACAACTTTGTGGTTAATTGCAACCTTCTTCAGCCTCTTTCTTCGGGAACATGTAGTCCTTGTTGGAGTAGGATATTTCATTGCTGAGGAAGCCTTCTTTGTTAAGTTGACCTCCAAATCAACTATACCTGCAATATTAAGTTCAATAGGAAAATTAGGAGAAGAGGTTTCATATTCAGGAAACAAAGTATCCTGGGTTTGTACATGAGTTTTTGGCTCAAAAATATTTAAATTTCCTAACATTTTCTCCCTTAACCATTTTTCTATTCTTCTTATCACACTAAATGTCATGTGTTGAATATTGTCCTCCTCTTTCCTATTCCAATCTATTTTCGCAAGGGGCTCATTATGTACTCTGCTATTGTATTGAGAATCCAAAACTTCTTCATCTTCACACTCTTTAACTCCTTTAATTCTCATAGGAAGTTTCATTCCTACAATTTTCCCTAAGGTGAGGTAGGACCATAATCTCCTAGGCACCTCAAATTCATCCTCCCAATCTTCCTAGTAGTCCTCCAATTGAGATATGTGGGTGAAACCTTCTGTCATGCTGAGGTAAGATGTAGAAAAACCCTTACAATCAAATTACGGGTGTGTAATATACATTTTAATCTTAAATCCTTTGACTTCTACTGCTAAATTGAGGGCATCTAAGGAGGACTTAAAATAGTAATGTCTTAATTCCATAAGAAAAGTAATTTCTGAAGGTTTCTTTCCTTTCAAGCTCTTATGTATGATTTGCAACTATCTAAAAACCTCTGTGAGTACCAAATAATCTAGCACATATCTGGGCAACCTAAAGGGATCACCTTTGAATTTTCCAGCTCTGATATAGGTAGATCTAGGAAATTAAAAAAAAATAAACTATGATAGGTTTGAATTAGTTGTATGGCTTCATCAAACAACCTTTTGTGTATGCTCCTACACAATTTAAACACCAGATGACCCACAAATACATCATCCACTCTGAGAAAATTCTTTGAACATCTCTTTAGCTACAACATGGGATAATAATAATAAAATTTAATTCCTGGCACTAAGGGTTCATGAGGCAACCCAGGTCATTGTCTAGAACTGGCTACAATATAAAACATGAAAGAGGACATGTAGAAACCTTTCATAACAACAAAGTTGGATAATCCTTCATATAACTTCTTATCAACGCGATCACCCCAATCCAATAATTTCTCTCCTTTCATTATCACTTGTATATAAAAGAATATCAAGTCTTCCCATTGAAAAGTATGTCTATTTCCCTTAACCTTGTTTACCAGAATAACCAAATCTTTTATCTCATGGATAAGATGAGCATAGGTAAGGAGTTTTGGAAGATGGGAGCCACCACTCTTAGTATCTAGAAACTAGGCCTTCTAATTACATTTCTATATTGTTTCTTCTTCTTTGTGAAGAATGAATAAGCCATACCAATAGTCCATGCTTCATATTCCTCCTTTTCTATAATTCATAGGGCACACATTACCATTTCCCTATCAATCCTTACTAAAACATCACCTGAAATAGTGCAAATGCACTTCTCATTTCCATCATAGTGATTCATAAATTCCATAACCAACTTTGGGCATGGGGTTATAGTTGGAAAAGTGGCGACTTCAATCAAACCACTCTGTCTTGTTTTCTCTACTATAGAACCTTTCCGAGGATTTTTCAATCTTCCAATAATTTCCTCGGTAGTCACATTCATAAGGGTTGTGTCTTCTTGATGTGGAATGGGATCCTTCTCAATAGAATCATCCTGCCTCTGCTCTAATGTCTCTTTCTTTGACCTCCTAGGGTATTCTCAAACCCTAAATCAAAGTAAGTCACTAATAAATTCACCTCCTTCCTAAGAGTCATTTCCCACCAACAAATTATTTCTTCCACACTTGGTGAACCTACAAGGATAGATTAATCGTAAGTAAACCAACTCATTTAGCCAAAGAACTCATCACATGCTTCTTACTTTCTTCCCTAGTTGGACTATCACGGAGCTCACCTAGGGTAAGAACACCAAGATCATAACTATCACTTCTTCTGCAATAAACAAATAAAAGAAAACTATGTAAAAAGGCTCCTCTCGAATGCCATCCATACACATGGTTCTCACCATGGTTTCAATAACCTTGAGGATCCATTCTAGATTTACAACCCATAATGGGCCTGCAACTTACACTCTTAAAATCGAAAACAAATATACACTACTTGCACACAGAATAAATCACAAAGATTAAAAACACAACCTACAACTTTTCATTAACTAGAAACTAAGAAAACTATACAAAATATTGAACTTCTTCTCCAACTCTCTCTTCATCTCTCTATTGAATTTTTATCTCTAACCTCCTTTTGAATGAAGGCTTGCGAGATCTTTTTTATTTTTTCCATCATTGGAACAACCTTAACTTCCCACTCAAGTCGAAAGCATATTTTCAAGAACCGTTATAAATGACCATAAGTTATCCACTCAAGATAAGATCTTCTTTTCTTAGGCCATTGTAAATACTTTTATTGAGCACTAGTAGTACATACCAAGCACCATAATTGAGTACCCTTTGTACTGAGCAATATCCTTACTATGCATCAGTGTAATATCCCTCTAACCCTAATGAAAATTATGTGCTTTTAAATGAAGTAAGATATTTCAATATTTTCTTACACCTTAAGTTGTTCATGATACTTGTTTGATCTATTCCTGTAGTTTTTTTATAATGATTTCATGAGCTAGCACCTGAGGGTTCTAGTATCAGACATAATATCTAAAGGTATCATTTGTGTATGTTTTTATCTCCATGTGGTTATTGAGGACCTTCAAGACTTGTCTGAATACAGTTAGGATGTTATATGATATATACTTGATGGATATATATTCTTCTATCAAGGCTACTTTTGATGAATCTCGTATCGCACTTAATGATTTAGGATATTTCACATAATTATGTTGATTTATTATTAGTATCGATAATAGACTAACCCAATACTCAAGATTCTAACCCTTATTATGTTAATGCTACATTCTTGTGTGTGTGTGTGTGTACATGATGTGGTTTCATGATTCAGGATGTGTTTGTGTGTGTGTGTGTGTGTGTGTGTGTGTGTGGGTGTGTGTGTATGTACATGATGTGTTTTCATGATTCAAGATGAATTCTTTGTTACTCAGTTAGCTGAGGTCCACACGATGTATCAATCCTGATCATCTATCTACAATATCTTCTTTTATATGTACATCAATGGACATGTATTTCTTCTCTCTAATGTGGGCTTGCGGGTAGGGCATTGACTTCACCTAGCTTCACAGGTATGAGTGTGCCCCAAAATCCTTGATCATTTTTTTTGTTACAGAGATAGTATCAAGTCCCATAAGATTAGGCCTATCCCTGATCCTTACCCCTGGATTGGGTCTTTTTGGATTTGTCCTTTGGTTGTGGTTTGCTGTCCGATTATGTTAGCTTGTTGTTTTAAGTTGATTATTGTGGATATTAATTATAGTCCCTAGGACTAGGTGAGCATTTATTTGTGTGGAGATTCTCTTTGTACTTTATGGAATGACCATCTGTTAGTAATAAAATGTTTGTCTTATGAAATTTAAATACATTATAATAAACTTTATCAAGTGTATTCATAAATGTATGTTTAATAGTGTGTGTGTGTGTGTGTGTGTGTGTGTGTGTATATGTATATATATATATATATATATATATATATATATATATATATATGGGTTCACACATATGCATATGTTTATATATATGTCTTTCTAATTGTAATGAAGGAATTAACTAATTATCTATATTTATAATTAAATCCCCATCATTCTTTGATGGAAATAAAGGTAATTACTATTTATCCTTTTAGAGGCAAAGTAACTAATCTTAATCTAAAATTGAAAGTGAACATAAAATTAAACTAATATGGTTAATAAACTAAAAGACTCATGGGAAACAATCTGCATATTAATTTATCTAAGAATTAATAAAGTTTCAAACTAATAACCAATATATGGTTGTGGATGGTTGCATCAGTTGATTTTTCCCGTGCAACCAATCCTACACCATAATTATGAAAGGAGAATGATAGAGTGAGGAGTTAGGAAGAAAATAAGATATTGGTATACCGAAACTCTCAGCCAGAGATTATTGAGAAATTTGGTGGTGGCATTCAAAAGGAAACTCTGTGATTGAAAAGCTTGAGGAAATTGGAATTGGCTAGACTAGGTTTGGAGCTTATTCCAAATGTTTCTCTACAAGACTCCAGATAGGCTCTACCTAGAAAGAAAATCCTTTTCATATGAATTTTTTGCTTGATGTGTGTGTGTTTTAGTGTTTTCTTTTGTTTTATGGATCAGAGGAAACCTTTAATGACTGTATTGATATATGACTATCTTGTATATATGTATAGTTGGTGACTATCTTAATGATATATAATAATATTGTATGTTCATGTTATCAGTCCCTCCTTATGAATTGTTTTCTTATAATGTGATTCCTTCTACCTTAAACCTTCATCCTTTAATGCTTAGGAGTTGTTGTAGACTCTCTTCCTTGTTAGAATAGTATGTTTTGATATTATCTTTCTTTACCTTGTATCTAGTGGGGGGAATAAAATAGATTTACCTCAAAGGTAGGATGGGTTTGAGGGCTGTCTTGGAAGGAGAACATAGGGATCTAAAATTGGTATCCCCCTGATTCTTCTTTACAGATGTCCATCATACCCAATTTTACCCAAAAGGCCAATCTGCAAGATGTTGCCTCTGGAACACAGTCCTTTACCATGTGCACAGGTCTAGGCTCCACCTACATAGGTTGCATAACCATCTATGAAAGATGAAGGCCCAAGTGCATAGGTCTTGACCACCTGCGCAGCTTAAGCCTCCATCTGTGTAGCTTAAGCCCCCGTCTTCACAGCTTGAGGCCCCATCTGTGTAGAACCTTTCCAGGCTAATTTTTTAGGGTTTCCAGAAGGGTTAGGGTTTTTTTTGGAATAAATTATGTATTGTTTCATGTAATATGGTAATAATGTCATTCATAGTTCATTTTGGTGCCTCCTTATACATTTTGAAGCATTTTGGATGCATAATAACTAGCTTAGTTTGTTGGTTTCAGTCCAATTTCAGGCTTAGGGCGAAACATAAAATGTAACACCTTCCAAGATGTTTGAGAGTAGTTTTAGCCTCCTATGAGTTCATATAAAGATTCTAGAGTTTGAAGGTTTTAGGGAATTTCAGACTCAGCCAAATTTCAGTAATCAACATGTTTTCTGAAACATGATCTTGTTATGATGTTTTATGGATTGACTTGGTACCAAAAGGCCCTAGTTATATGGATTTGTAGTATTTTTTATGTTTGGTAAATTGTGATTTTTTCTTATGTGTTATTTACAATCTTGAATGCCAGGTTAGGGTTTAGGACTATCTAGTGGACTAGGGTCAATCAATGATCACCTAAACCGAATCCTAGGTTACTATGATGTTATAGTTTATGTTTTTATGAGTTTCATGATGTTAAGATGTTATGATTTGTGTTGGGATGAAGTAATTAATGTAATTATGTTGTTGAGAATCCATTTTTGATGCATTGGATGCATGTGTTTTATCCACCTGAGTTCTTGATTGTGGTTTAGGGTTGTCCAAAGGATTCGTGATAATTAGTGTTTTCCTAAACCAAATTATTTGATTTTGTGTCATTATTATGGATTCTTGTTTATTATGATGTATTTCATATGTTCTTTTGAGACTTGTTTGGGTAGGGAACCTAAGGACACTAGGTGAGTGGCTCACAATGAGGGGTCGGGGCCCTAAGTGGCTAGTACTAGGGTAACCCACTAGTGAGTTGTTTAATCAAGTGAAAAAATTAATAAATTATGGGAAGGGTACTACACATTAACTAAGATAAGTGTCACCCATGTCGATAGTGCTATTATAGGCTACAGGTGGGAGTGGGAGAAGGTGCTATTGTGATAGCACAAATGAACAGTCTTGTCCCTATGAGAGATGTTTGGTTCCGCATGTGGCTACTTGGGGGCTGGGGCCAAGAGTGGATTACCAGGGTAACTCAAGGGGTGAGGGCTATGCGATGATAGTCACCTAGCTTATAGCCTAGAGTTTCTACCAATGTGATTATGTCCTTTTTGGTCCTTGTGATCTTTTTGTGTTTTCATTTTTGTGATGTTTTGGGAAGGTCTATCATCACCTTAGGAGTATCCTAGTTGTTACCTTCTTGTGTAGACCTTGGTCTTTGTCTCCTAGCATAGGGGAGTGGAATATTTTTGTATCCACGTGGTTGGGTGGTTAATATTTATTATATCGAGGTATTTTTCGTGGTCAGATGGATGTTCCTGGCTCTTGTCCTTTCTAGATTTTTAGTTTTGAAGACTTATTCTTATATATGTAAAGATGTACTTATGCATACACATTCTTGTAATTGTAAGCTCTTGTAAGGGAATAATTATATCTTATGATATGATGTATATCAATCTAAATCAAGCAATGTATAAGGGAATAGGTAGATCTAGGTAAAAGGAAAGGGAAAATACTATATGTTATGAACATGAAAATATAATGGTTAAGGGTATTTATTCACGTATCTTTTATTAATTTTTGGTATCCAAGAAATGATCTTAGAATTAGTATTAAATAATGTATTTATGAATTATTGTGATATCGCTTGATGTAAAGTTGTAGAAAACTATTATGAATTCATGAATCAATGAGTAAGATAGCTATAGAATTAAATATTGGATTATGTTTACTATGTACCTAAAAAGCATATGGAATAATAAAGTAAATAGGGCATTTCTTATGTATCAAATGTTTATCTCTCACCTAAATGCGTAAATGAATAGCGTAAGTAATGATGTTAGTTTAGTAAAGGATAACTCACATAGTTAGATGTTAAAAGTAAAGGAATGAATTGCTAAACTTATATTAATCAATCAATGGCTTAATGGATAAATTAATAGATTAGATTATGTTTCTTCAATAGTAGCATTAGGGAACCTAAGAGGACTTAGATTTGTTGTGATAATTCAGTCAAAAAAAATATTCACATCTCTTAGTACTTAGTTGGCTTGTCCTCCTGGGTTCCCTGGCAGGGTGTGACATCATGGTATCAGAGCTAGGTTCCACACTGGGAACTCTTGGGTCACTCATATCTCACCTATGCATAACATTGAACAATTAATCTTTGTGTTGTTTGTTTTCATTTGTATGCCAACAAAATTTGAATCTTAGGAAATGAAGACTTTGTTTCTTGTATCTATGTCACATGGTCTTATAGGGGTAAACCTATTCCTCTATGATTGAGTTATATTATAACTTATGTTTTTGCATTCTGAGATCAATGATGTGTTAAATGGATGCTTTCTATAAATAGAATTTTAAGGAATTACTTATACTTTTGTGTGTGATCTTCTTGTTGATAAATGACATTGTTATCTCTAGGAAAGAAAAAAGTAAAAATATACTTGATGTTTTTAATTGTGGTGGTAGGTAATATTATCTCCTGACCCTACCTATAATATATTTTATTGGAATGTTGTGCACTATATCTTCTTATAAATGCCCAATCAACTTCCTCCTTAAAAATGAATTGCCTTTGCACCTTTAATGTGAAGAAAGAAATGATTACGGTAGTACTTTCTTTTATTCTTATAGGAATGAAATGGTAATAATTAAATTTCATGGCTAATAATTTGTTCCTAGGAAAGATGTGAAAAATTTGGCATCATGTCTTGCTTTAAAATTTGAAAATGATGTTTTTTCTTATTCTTGGCAAAATATGAAAGAAAATGGTATCATAGATCATTGTGTGAAAGGAGAAACTAGGGAACATGAGTGAATAAGGTTGTAATAGATAATTGATATATAATAATAGTTTCAATTATCTCTCTCTTTTTCGTCTCTTGTGACTTCTTGAAGTAGGAACTTGAAATGTAAGGAACAAATAATTTATTTCCATATGTATTACTCTTTGTCTATCTCTTCCTTCTTAAAGAAATAAGTTTTGAATAACTAAAAATTGGTTAAACAAGGTAATAATATATAAGGAAAGCTTGTAAATGCTTATTTAGGAAACCCTTGGGTGAAGGACCTTGATGGGGAACTCCTCTCCTAGAGACTTCAAGATCTCTCCAAGAAATTCAATGGTCTTCTTTAGGGTCTATTTACTCTACCCTAACTAGAGGATGATTCCCTAATCCCCTAACTCCCTAGGAACTTCCCACCAACTTCAAACTCTTCTCTATTCTCCTCTCCATAGCTTTCTTCCATCCATGCCTTCACAAGACTTCTATCACTCCAATGGTGAAAAATCCTTAAGCACTTGTTTCCCAACTCTCCTTAGGTATAATCCAACTTCTCTTGATTAAATTTTGTGAATCTTGCACCCAATTTCAAAGTGAGTTCCAAGAATCAGGTATATTAGGCCTTGTAGCCCTTTTAGGCCAATTAGCCCTCCAAATCAATAAAAAATGTGCTTTTCCTACCAAAAACCCTTAACAACCCTAGAAAAAAATTGCACATTCCTTGTGGGTTTTTCTTCCCCTCTAGGATTTTCTAGGTCTATGGTCTCAACTTTGTCCATACAATGTACTTTTAACATACCCCTAAAAATAAGGGTTTCTAGGGCATGAAGACTGGTCTGGTTTCTTCATCTTCTTCCACTGATCTACTGAGCTCTTCAGAACTCCTCCTTCAATAAAAAGGTCTACACCTCATTCCCCTATACTCTTCTAGCACTTATTGGCACATACCAATCATCTTGCAACCTCCATTATTGTTACACTACTCAGTAACCCTAGCCAGAATAGCTAGTAATCACCTAGGGCCTGATTGTTTTCAAGCTTTTGCTGCACACACACACACACACTCCAAAATACATATGTAAAAATTATATAAAAGGCTCTAATGGATTCCAATTGGTCATGGAGTTTTAACCACAGGAACACCAAAGAACCCCTTCCTTTATATGACTGGACCAAAACTGGCTAATGAACTCACAGAATGCAAGAAATTAAATAAAAAATTAACCAGAAAGAACAAATAATCAATATAACACCACAAAGATATGAGAAAACAAATTTTAGACACTATCCATTCATTAATTCAATCCATTCAATCCAATCAAGTGATGGATGATGGCTCTGTAACTGAATTACATTGTAAATTGCTTCTTCTCAAACACCAGTCGGTACAAAATCACAACTGACTCTTAGATTAGGGTTGGAAATACCTTATATACCTTAATAAAACATTTTTAGACCCTTTGGTAAGGATTTGAGTAGCATTAATTCCAATTCCTAAAAACTTTAAAATTTATCATGCCAACTTTGACAACTTTTTGTCAAAATGACAATTTTCACATTTTGAGTGTGCTAATTGGTTCCAAACATTACCAATTTTCCTCGAATGACTATAAAACACTAAAACCTTAAAAATATTCCTACTTTGGGACTTTGGTCAACATTTTGACTAGTGAGTTGAATTCTAGGTTCTAGACCCCTAAAATCAACTAGACTTAATAAAAAACAAACCCTAACCTTTCCTAACACTAACCATACTTCAAAACACACGAGGGAATTTATATATTAGTCATTATTCTCGGATGGTTGGCAAAAAAAAACTACAATCCAAAATGTCTTAAGATCTCAGTAAAGACCTTAGGGTGCCCATGCACCATCCCCCCTACAACAAGAAATTCCAGGTTTATGTGGTGTAAGGAACTCCACATTGATTCCATGCTTTTTGAAGTCACTCTCAACTATCCAAGTGACTTCTGACTCTAGTTGTTGTCTCCACTTCACTAGATGCTCCATATAGACTTTTTTCCTTATCTTCTTCTTCACCCTTGAATCCAATAACTTCTTCACTTGTGGCTTGACTTGTTCCAGAGTCTTGAACTCTCCAATATCCTTATGCACCTTTGTACTATACTACAACTCATCAATCTCTGGTCCCTTATACATGATCAAATATTTTACATTGAAGATTGGAGAAATTTACATCTCACTAATACATTTGGGGTCAATTTGCGATGGCTATGTGTCACAATTGGGACAGCCATGTGTCTCAATTGCGATAGTAATAGACGTTGCTATTTTTTAGTCGCAAAATATGACATCTTTCCTTTTCCGTCGCAATTATGACTTCAATCCGTCGCTATGTAGCCCTATCAACCCCAGCATTTGGGGCATCGCCAATATAGGAAATACATGGTCTTATAGGGGTAAACCTATTCCTCTATGATTGAGTTATATTATAACTTATGTTTTCGCATTCTGAGATCAATGATGTGTTAAATGGATGCTTTCTATAAATAGAATTTTAAGGAATTACTTATACTTGTGTGTGTGATCTTCTTGTTGATAAATGACATTGTTATCTCTAGGAAAGAAAAAAGTAAAAATATACTTGATGTTTTTAATTGTGGTGGTAGGTAATATTATCTCCTGACCCTTCCTATAATATATTTTATTGGAATGTTGTGCACTATATCTTCTTATAAATGCCCAATCAACTTCCTCCTTAAAAATGAATTGCCTTTGCACCTTTAATATGAAGAAAGAAATGATTGCGGTAGTACTTTCTTTTATTCTTATAGGAATGAAATGGTAATAATTAAATTTCATGGCTAATAATTTGTTCCTAGGAAAGATGTGAAAAATTTGGCATCATGTCTTGCTCTAAAATTTGAAAATGATGTATTTTCTTATTCTTGGCAAAAGATGAAAGAAAGTTGTGTCATAGATCATTGTGTGAAAGGAGAAACTAGGGCACATGAGTGAATAAGGTTGTAATAGATAATTGATATATAATAATAGTTTGAATTATCTCTCTCTTTTCCCTCTCTTGTGACTTCTTGACGTAGGAACTTGAAATGTAAGGAACAAATAATTTATTTCCATATGTATTACTCTTTGTCTATCTCTTCCTTCTTAAAGAAATAAGTTTTGAATAACTAAAAATTGGTTAGACAAGGTAATAATATATAAGGAAAGCTTGTAAATTCTTATTTAGGAAACCCTTGGGTGAAGGACCTTGATGGGGAAATCCTCTCCTAGAGACTTCAAGATCTCTCCAAGAACTTTAATGGTCTTCTTTAGGGTCTATTTTCTCTACCCTAACTAGAGGATGATTCCCTAATCCCCTAACTCCCTAGGAACTTCCCACCAACTTCAAACTCTTCTCTATTCTCCTCTCCATAGCTTTCTTCCATCCATGCCTTCACAAGACTTCTATCACTCCAATGGTGAAAAATCCTTAAGCACTTGTTTCCCAACTCTCCTTAGGTATAATCCAACTTCTCTTGATTAAATTTTGTGAATCTTGCACCCAATTTCAAAGTGAGTTCCAAGAATCAGGTATATTAGGCCTTGTAGCCCTTTTAGGCCAATTAGCCCTCCAAATCAATAAAAAATGTGCTTTTCCTACCAAAAACCCTTAACAACCCTAGAAAAAAATTGCACATTCCTTGTGGGTTTTTCTTCCCCTCTAGGATTTTCTAGGTCTATGGTCTCAACTTTGTCCATACAATGTACTTTTAACATACCCCTAAAAATAAGGGTTTCTAGGGCATGAAGACTGGTCTGGTTTCTTCATCTTCTTCCACTGATCTACTGAGCTCTTCAGAACTCCTCCTTCAATAAAAAGGTCTACACCTCATTCCCCTATACTCTTCTAGCACTTATTGGCACATACCAATCATCTTGCAACCTCCATTATTGTTACACTACTCAGTAACCCTAGCCAGAATAGCTAGTAATCACCTAGGGCCTGATTGTTTTCAAGCTTTTGCTGCACACACACACACACACTCCAAAATACATATGTAAAAATTATATAAAAGGCTCTAATGGATTCCAATTGGTCATGGAGTTTTAACCACAGGAACACCAAAGAACCCCTTCCTTTATATGACTGGACCAAAACTGGCTAATGAACTCACAGAATGCAAGAAATTAAATAAAAAATTAACCAGAAAGAACAAATAATCAATATAACACCACAAAGATATGATAAAATGAATTTTAGACACTATTCATTCATTAATTCAATCCATTCAATCCAATCAAGTGATGGATGATGGCTCTGTAACTGAATTACATTGTAAATTACTTCTTCTCAAACACTAGTCGGTACATAATCACAACTGACTCTTAGATTAGGGTTGGAAATACCTTATATACCTTTATACCACATGTTTAGACCCTTTGGTCAGGATTTGAGTAGCATTAATGCCAATTCCTAAAAACTTTAAAATTTATCATGCCAACTTTGACAACTTTTTGTCAAAATGACAATTTTCACATTTTGAGTGTCCTAATTGGTTCCAGACATTACCAATTGTCCTCAAATGACTATAAAACACTAAAACCTTAAAAATATTCCTACTTTTGGACTTTGGTCAACCTTTTGACTATTGAGTTGACTTCTAGGTTCTAGACCCCTAAAATCAACTAGACTTAATAAAAAACAAACCCTAACCTTTCCTAACACTAACCATACTTCAAAACACACTAGGAAATTTATATATTAGTCCTTATTGTTGGATGGTTGGCCAAAAAAAAATACAATCCAAAATGTCTTAAGATCTCAGTAAAGACCTTAGGGTGCTCATGCACCATCCCCCCTGCAACAAGAAAGTCTAGGTTTATGTGGTGTAAGGAGCTCCACATTGATTCCATGCTTCTTGAAGTCACTCTCAACTATCCAAGTGACTTCTGACTCTAGTTGTTGTCTCCACTTCACTATATGCTCCATATAGACTTTTTGCCTTATCTTCTTCTTCACCCTTGAATCCAATAACTTCTTCACTTGTGGCTTGACTTGTTCCAGAGTCTTGAACTCATCAATCTCTGGTCCCTTATACATGATCAAATATTTTACATTAAAGATTGGAGAAATTTACATCTAGTCTTTGGGCAACTCCACCTTATAAGCATTAGTCCCATACTTAACCAATATCTTACAAGGTCCAATTCTTTTCATCTGTAGCTTACTAGGTATCCCCTTTTGTAGTCTTTCCTTATTTAGGAACAACATTACTAACTCTCCACTTCAAAGTGAAAATCTCTTCTTCCCTCATCTCTTTTTGCCTTCAACTTTTGATTGGCCTCCATTAAGGTCCTCTTTACCTATTCATGGACTTCCCTCATTGATTTGGAAAATTCATCAGCATGCCCACTAACTCCCTCATATCCTTTGAGGTCTTTGAGCTCCATCACACCCCTTGTATGTTCCCCATACATAATTTCAAATGGACTTTTTCCTCTATTCCTATTTGTGCTATCATTATAGGCAAATTCTTCCTATGGAATAACTTGTTCCCATCCTTGTCCATATTCATTTTTTAGACATCTAAGGAAGTTCCCAAGAACTCTATTAATCACTTTAGACTACCCATCCATTTGTGGATGATATGCAGAACCATGAGACAAATTTTTACCTAGTCTCTTCCATAGGGTCTTCCAAAAGTGACCCATGAACTTCACATCCCTATCTACAACAATTCTCATTGTTAGGTCATGAATCCTTACTACTTCTTTGAAAAACAAGTAGGCAATATGGTTGGAATCATGTATTGTTTTGCATGGTATGAAGTGGCTCATTTTAATAAACCTATCTACCACTACAAATACACTGTCTAAACTAGTTGGATTCCTAGGTAACCCCACTATGAAGTCCATACTTATGCACTCCCAAGGTCTACTTGGGATGGGTAATGGCTGGTAAATTCCTTCATTTGATTAAGTGCCTTTAGCATTCTGACATATGCCACACTGCTCCACATACCTTCTCACTTCCTTTTGAATCTTTGGCCACCAATAGAACCTCTCAACTAGGTCCAATGTCTTATTTAGTCCAAAGTGTCCACTTAGGCTTCCATTATGCTTTTCCTATTTGAATTTCTCCCTCATTGATCCTTTTGGAAAATAAAGTTGCTTGCCTTTGGATAGAAACCCATTCTGCAATGTATACTCTACAAACTCACTATGAAAGTGATTCTCAAAATTTTGACACACTTTATACACCTCTAATAAATCTGAATCTGCCTCATATAGGTCCTTAAAACTTTCAACTGCTATACTTTGCAACTGAATCTCTTGGTTGTGTTAGGGTTTTTTCTTGCAAGCCCTCTAAAGATGCTTGAATACTTAAATAACTCTATGACTCCAAATGCCTTTGATAATCTGACTCAAGCAAGAGAAAACACTAATTGATGAGGTATTTTGATAACACTAGGGATAGCTATTATCACCTCCTTCTTTTTTGAGATCGACTGACTCAGGAAGGTCTTACCTATGACTGATTACTGACTTGACAATATCTTTAGAGTAGATTCTAATTATGTGCTGAATACTCTATTTTTATATGGACATGTATATAACAATACAGATAACTATGACTATTTTGAGAAAAAATCTTGACAACCCAAATCGATATCTTAATGACAGTAGATAACAACATAATAGGGAATTTCATCTTTCTTTCCTTTCACAATTCTTATGAATCTAGGAGGAATAACTTATTTGATTTACTCTTTAAGAAATCAACAAAATTCAACCGTAATCACTTATGAGCACAATTGATTCTACACAAGTATTTTGAAAGTAATTGGTTTGAATAATATTTGAATGTTTGGATGATGACAGATTACCAAACAAGTTCCTAGACCAGTGCCTATCCTTGGGCTTATAGAATCAATAAATGAAGATACATAGAAATATAAAAATAGAATACTGTAAGATGCCTTATAACCTACATGCAACTTAGATAAAATGCCTTACAAACTATCCTTTCACCTCTACAATATTGTATCAAATCCTTAAATATTGTTATGCTCCCTGAAACTACTCACAAAACTTAGTTCTTTCCTCGAAAGAAACTTGAAAGCAATTAGATAGCTACCTTGTAACCAATATGCTTTAAAATGCCTTACATATTTAAACATAAAAGAGCATACACAACAAAATAAAGAGACAACAATAATATAGAGTAAATTTTCACTATATTTTATTCATATGTTTCTACTTCACTACATAAAATGCTCAAAAAATCTCAAAGACACAGACTAAAATTTAGAAAGTCTAGTTTTCAATATATTTCATCTCTCTTTACTATTACAATTTTGATCTATTTATAGTTCCTTAACCATCTTGGAATCCTTAACATTAGGATGCAACAATCTTCAGATGGTTTAAGGAACCTAACCCTAAAAGTATAGAAAAGACAAAGAATGAGAATGTAGAAGCGGTGGAGAGACAAAAATAGGGGATGAGATCTGATATTCTTTGTCTTTATCTCAAATCTAGCACCTTTGTCTGATAGTGTTTAGGATAGCTCATTTGATATTCATATTGAGACCAAGTGACCACCATTTCCGGCTAACATACACTTGTCTTTGAAAATAACTAGCCTCCCTGTGCTCAATGGTCAGGCGCTAAGTGTTCCTCTTTATTCTTCATCAAGAACCTCCTCTTCTACTATCATAGGATTCTTTTTCTTTGGCTTGTTCATCAAGTCCCATGCTGTCACTTCATCCTCTACTGGCCATTTAAAGCTCTGTCTACTCTATAGTTGTACCTTCTACTTTTCCCATCTGACATTGGTGATATTTTTAACATCCACTAAAAACATGTTTATGTCAGTTTCTACCTTAAAGGCCTCATCCAGAAATCTTATTGAAACCATCCAAATCTAAATCAGATCCTAAAATAAATTCCTCATTGCTTGGCATTCTACTATCAAATTCACTCCTCCAAGCCACCAAGGCCTTGACTTGACCATCCTCTACTTTTAAAGGAGGAACAAACCTATTAAATTCTGGTGAAAACAGGCTCATCTTAGCCTCTACCTGCTTTAGCTTACCCTTAAAGAAAGATAAGGCTATATTAACCTTTTTAATCTCATCCTCCACTTTTGTCACAATCTTAGGTAAATCAGATCTTAGTGGCTACAAGGAAGCAAGTTTTTCAAATAATTGGACCCTAGGGGACCAAGTAACAAAATAAGGGTTCAAAATGGTGATGTACCCTACCACTTCTATATGTAATATGGGCAATTTATTGTAAGCATTTAGGATGATATCTATTTTTTCTTTGAGCATATCAATCCTATGCTGAAGAATGCAACTTAATACATTTAGGGCTACCTCATTATTCTTTTTGTCCATATCTTCTATCTCAACCACTTCCTTTGATATTTATTTTTCCTCTATCTGTAAAGGTTGTACTGAAGGCACATAAACTACTTTAGGTTTCTCTTGTAGTTGCTTCATCAATTCAGCAATTACCTTATCCTGTTGATGTATCTTTATGTGGCATAATTCCCTATCCTTTTCTATGGCACTAGCTTCCTCAACCAAAATCCCACACTTCTCAGAAAATTGTTTTGTCTTATCTTTTTTTAAGTGTGCCCAATGGGTCATGATCTAAGAAATCTCAAGATCTCTAGTGTTTTGTACAGTCCAGACCATTTGATTCCCCACCATGCTCTCCTGGATATTTACTAGTTGAGGCTTTTAATCCCTTGGACATAAGTTCCACATGGAAAAGGCTTATGATTTTGTACTATATCCAAATCCCTTAATCATGTCACCCATCTGAATCTCACTGGCCAATTTGAGGTCTGGTTGCTTTCTAATCTGATCAATAATGAATGCTGATGCTAAATCCCAGCCCTCAGCAAGAAAAATGACACTGTTCAAAACCATTTTTCTTGCCTCATCTAGAGAGACATCCTCACTATCAGGGTCATAGGCTTACAAAGCTAGCAAAGCCTCATTTTTAACTGTCTCCTCTCCATCTAACTTCAATTGTGCCCTAATTTGTTCCTTCTTATGCCATCTAAAAAAGTCTTTAAACTCATTAGTTTTGACAAAATTATCATCACTTAGAAACTACTGATGATGTAGTAACCTTTCATTAATGCATGCCTTAAGAGGCATTTCTATGTTTTCTTCCTCATCATTTTGTTGTCTCTTTCCCTGTGTGATTATTTTCCTCAGATTATGATCATACAATCTATGACCAGGAATTAGAGCACTTGTTCTATCTCCTTTCTTCTCTCTTCTAACAGAGGAGGTCTTACCAGGGTCAACCTTTTACCTTTTTGTAGCAGGCTCCTCTACATCATCTGGCTGTGACACCTCATTTAGGTCTATGATATGGCCTTGTTCCTTCTATATCTATGCTGTCTATACAACATTTTGTTAAGGTTGGTCAAATTGAGGAGGATGGGCATATTCTCCATCACTATCACTCTCATATTCAGACTCTGAATACTCAGGCTCTATTCCTCCTTTCTTTGTATCTAAAACATTGTCCAACTTCTCACAAAGTACATAAAAATTATCAATCATAGATTTAATCTTATCAAAATATGGTAGGTCAGCGTAAAAACCTCTAAATGACAATCCATTTCTCCTTATCTGCTTCTCTAGATTTAGTATTTCCTAAATTATTTTTCTTCTTGTCCTCACCTCATCCTCATCAACGATATTCCTTGTGGAATCCTCCTCCACACAAAAACCATGAACATTTGTATTTGGTATGGTAGGAGTCAGTAGTTTCTTAGCTCCTGCAATGAATCCTTCTGGGTCAATGTATATATAATGTTGCTCTCATCTTGCAGCTTTCCAGCCATGTGCTCACCAAATCAATAGTACCCTTACCAATAGTAAACTGAAAGATTTTAAATTTCCTAGGGGTTAATGTTCATTGTCTGTTAACAACAGCTACTAGATGAACTCCATGGTAGCAACTCTAGATGGAACATGATAGGGTATGACATGAGGTGGATGTGTGCATCTATATACGCTAATCATAGTAAAATTTTCTTCTAAAATGAAGTCTCCCCAATTGTGATCACCCTCCCATTTTTCCACATACTCACAAGGTCTCAACAACTGCAACACCTTTACTAGGAGTCTGGTTTTGCTAATACCCATGCTCTACATTAATGGATATACAATCTAGTTCTCAAATCCACAAAAGTTGCAATCTTTGGATGTATAATTCCATATCCTAACCCAAAATTGAATAGGATTAGGTCGGTCCTAAAAATTCCTCTGAGGATTCAAGTTATTCACATTCATGATCCCATGATTGAAATGCAATAACAAATGCATCAGGATAGAATAGTGGAAAAACCTAGGTTCCTTTTCCTTGGGATCTTTCATCTTCTTCTGTATGGCTACAAATCCCTCATGATTTTTATCAATAATGTACTGTATATAGTCATAATTGGTGCTAAAATGCACGTCTTGCAAATCTAGTACCATCATTAAAATTCCAAAGTTTATTTTCTCTGCTCCTCCATCTATACCCAACACTCTACACAAAGCATAAGCAATGTACTTAATATAGAAATGTAAATCTTTGAAAAAGTAGGGTGTAGTTCCAAGTATAGGAGTAATATGATTCCTAACCTCCTTAAACATATGCTTCTGCAATTGGTTCCTAGCAGCGCTAGGTTGTAACCTATACCTCTCTTCTTGCTTAGTAATATTTATCTTGGTGGACATGGTACTGTATAAGCCAAAGGCTTGCATGAATGAATTCCTATTTAAAATCAATAGGGAAGTACCATCATTTTTCTTAATTGTCCTAGACAGAGAATCATAGTGGCTGGCAAGACCTAGAAACAACTCTACATCTACATAGACATCAGGGACAATTAACCTAGAAAGACCACTAGTCCAAGGGTTTAACACTAGGATGACTTTATCAGAATTATTATAAAAATAGTTGTATAGAGAAAAACCTGTGGAACCTGGGGTGCGGGCATCTCTGATTTCACAGTAGTCATCTACCAGTAAGTTTGCATTTGCTCTCTTGTTCTGTGTTGATCCTAGAAATAGCTTCAAGAATTCATCAGAGAAATTCCTCTTTCCCTTAGCATCATCATTGACTTGATCACTTTTTCTGTTGGTAGAAGCCACACTGACTTCTTTACCCATCTTGCTTTGTTTTCTCTTTCTCTTTTACCGATATTGAGACAAATCTCCTCTCAGGACTCACTACTCTTCTCTGTGCACTGCTAGCAATTCAAGAACCTTGACAACTAGATAATTACCCTTAACTTAATCAATTTATGCCTTTTGAACACAGAAGAAATAGAAATTCTTCACTCTACAATTCTGGATGTATGATAAATAAAAATGAACCTACGATCAACTCTTTATGGTAACTCTTCCAAGTACATAGCTCATCATTGAAAAGACAATCAATTTTGCTTTCAAGTTAACATGATGTGGAATTAATTGAAATCCTAGCCATAGCTCATGAATGTGACAGGAAATCAAATCAGATGAGTGCATTTTAAGAAAAAACCCTTATAAAATTTGAACAGAATGACATGTCTTCATATGATTGGTTTTTCATCATAGCAATTCATTTTTTAGATTCTCATTGGACACTGAATCTCCATGTTTTCATATCAGCAACTTCCGCCTTTTATCATTTTTCATATTCAGCGACCACATGACTGTGCAGTATTTCTTTGTCGCTAATCAAATTTATTAACCCTGAATTCTTCTGGAGATCTAGCGACTATATGATTTCTTTTACTTGACTTAACCATGGTTCACTTCTAGCGATCATGTGACTGAATGAATCCAGGTTGCCAAATCAAATGCTTAACCCAAATTTTATTTGGAGACATCGTGACTGAAGGTTACTTTTTATCCTTTAACTATTATTGTTAAGTCTCTGAATGTTTATTTCTCTTTATGAGACCCCGTGACAAACCTTAGTCACCCGATCACTGATTAAAAATGTTACTTGATATTATTTTTGGAGACTACATGACATAGCTTTATCCTTTGATTTTAATTTAGAGACTATGCGACTAAAGCTAATCTCATTTTCGCGAGCACTTTTTACTCTTATGCAAATTTGATAGAGACTTAGCGACTACCGTTGATCTTATTACACTTAACGTCTAACGGATCCACTAAGTCACTGAGTATTTTTTAAAAACTTTAAATCATTTGGAGACTATGTGACAACCTTAAAATACATAACCTTAAATCCTTTAGTCTCTTAATTGCCAAATGATATTTTCCTTTTGGGATACCACGCAACTAACCTTTATTCTACTCACTGTGGACACATGTCTCATCTTAACCGTTTGTCTCCAAATCACTGAATAAACATTGACTTAGCATTTTTAACTAGCGACTACCCGATAATTATATACTTTAATCACCTTGTGGTTTGTCACGCAGTCTCAACATCTTTTACTAAACTGACTTTTTTCTTGGAGACTACCACATAAGCATTTAACATGTCACTTAACTGTGTTCTGATTCGGAGACCCCGTGACTGATGTAATCGCTAATTCTCATGAAAATTCACTAACTGCATGATACTTTACGTGACACCATGACTTAGATGCTTGCTTCCATGTTGCCTAATGATGTGTTTCTGCATTGAGAGACTTCGCAACTAAAGGGTTTCGCTAAGTATCATAACAAATAAGGAATATTCTATTTCTTTCTGAGACATCTCAACAAGAGTTAATCGCCAAGTCTCATAACAAAATAGAATATGGTTTTAGGATCAAGAGACTAGGCGACTATTGAAAAAGGCACATGACTTAAGTTTCTCAAAAAGGTAATGCAAAATTAGAAATTTGATTGACATTTTAGGGATTTTTTGCATTTTGAATTAGAAGATAGCTTAGGGTTTTGGGTTTTTGCACTATTCATGTGGATTTTGACCTAACAACACAGAATTTTCACAGGGGTATTTCAAAAAATGAGATAGACCTTTTACTTTGGTATAGAACTTGGCATGAAGGAAAAAAAACTTAGGGAAAACCAACAAGACCAAGAATACAACCAATAATGGCTCTACCTGAGGATTGACTAAACACATTTTATGGCAAAGAACCACAAAATCTTTGGTTGCAGACGTTTCAAAAAATGAAGAGGATGCCAACTAACCTAAAACAAAAGGGAAACTACTTATAGCATTTACATACTTGTGCATAAACTTTTGATTCTCAGTTGAAAAAGGGCTTCAGTAATTGTGCATGCACAGGCAACTCAAAATCTTCTCCCTCCATGTTCTTCAATAAGTAAGAGTCTTTTCTAAAATTCTCTGAAACAATAAATGGCCCTAGCCACAAAGACTCAAACTTCTTGTGTTTTCCTTTATCTTCTACTCTTGCATTCCACTGGAGAAATAGGTCACTATACTAGAATTTTCTCTTAGTATCCCTTTTATCAAAAAGGTATTTCATCTTTTGGTGCAATTTGATGTTTTCCTTTTGACTATTCCTTCTTATTTCATCCAATTCTATCAACTGAATCATTTTGTTCTGCATATTATCAGAAACATCTAAATGTTCTTCTTGTAAAAATTGATATATTGGAAATAAATTGTTAATGGGAAATCTTTCCTGTAAACCATACACCAACTCAAATGGTGACTTACCAGTTGCTTTTTTAATTGTTATTCTGTCAGCCCAAAGTGCTAGCTTCAACTTAGTATGCCATGTTATTTTATTCTTTTCCAGAGTTCTTTTCAGTATTTTAAAAATACTCTTATTACTAGACTCATCTTGTCCATTGTCTTGTGGATGATATGGGGATGAATATAATATTGTAATCCCATATTTTTGATAGAAATCTATCATTTCCTCTGATCTAAAACTCATGGCATTATCCATTACTAACTTAGCAGGTACACCAAATCTAGTTATAATATTCTCCATGAGAAATTCAGTGGCTACCCTACTTGTTGCTTTCTTTGTAGGGATGACTTCAATCCACTTGGTAAAATAATCTATGGTAAATAATATCCAACTTTTTCCTCCAGTAGATTTTTCTTGAAACATAGTAAAAGGAGCTTCAGTACTTACTGGATTTAGCAATAGAGCACCTGAAAACTTTATCTTATTGGAGAACCTCTGATAAGGTTCACATTTCTTGACATGTTCATAAGTATCCTTGAATAAAGTAGGCCAATAATACCCAGCCCTTAAAATCTTGTGGGCAGTAGTCTTGGAAGAAAAATGACCTCCACATTCTCCTTCATGCATTTCACACAAAACTCTCTCAGCTTGGTATTTATCAAGGCATAACAACAATACACTATTTTTATCTTTCCAATACAAGTCACCTTGGATCAAAGTGTATCTTTGAGTTTGTAATCTCAGGCTTCTCTTCTTCTTTTCTGACAAATGATCAGGACATTTGGCATTTTTGAGAAAAACACAAAATTTGTATAGAATGGTTGCCTCTCTATGCTTGTAGTAGTTTGATCATGTATCTCTGTCTGATTTATTTGTAGTAGATCTAAGTTTTCTTTTGTCATGAGCTTTGCCAAACCTTGTCCTCTTATCAATTTCGTAATATGGATCTCAAGGTTAAATTATTGAATTTTTGTGATCCATTTACACCTCTTACTAGTTACCTCTGACTGTGTAAGGATATCTTTTACTGCTGAATGAGGAACATAATCCTATATCTTAGCACAAACTAAGTATGGCCTAAAATATTTTACAACCTTTACCAAAGCATAAGCCTGTTTTCCATTATTTCATAATTAAGATCTGCAGCTTGCAAGGATTTACTGTAAAAAGCTATTGGATGTTCAAATCCTTGTTCATCTTTTTGTAGCAAGATAGCAACAATTGTATGAAAAGATGCAAAAGAAAACAAAGAGAAAGGCTTAGTATAATCTAGAGATTTCAAAGCTGGAGCTTCTTGTACTGCCTTTTTTATTTTCTCAAATGCATGTCGGGCTTCTTCATTCCAAACAAATTTATCATCTTTCTTCAACAATTTTACAATGGGTTTAACAATCTCTGCAAAATTTTCTATGAACCTTCTGACAAAGTTGATCTTTCCTAAGAAATATTGTACCCCTTTTAAGTTCCTTGGAGCAATCACTCTTTGAATTGCCTACACTCTCTCAGGGTCTATTCTTACCACTTCCCTAGACACTATATGTCCAAGAAACTTTCCCTCTTTTACTTTAAAATGACATTTCTTGAGATTCAGCGAGACACCATATTCCAATGCCTTATTGAAAATCTTACCCGAGTGATCACAGTGATCCACTACTTTTTTAGAATATGCAGTCAAATCATCCGGATAAATGACCATGAATAAATAAATCAATTCTTTAAAAGCAACATCCATGGCCCTTTGAAAAGTTGCCCCTGCATTTATTAGTCCAAATGGCATTCTGATATAAACATAGGTTCCCCATGGAGTGGTAAATGTAGTTTTATATTGTTCTACTTCTTTAACTAGGACCTATTTGTAACCTAAGAAACCATCCATCATAGACAACAACTCAAAACCAGTCACCTTGTGCAACATTGCTTCCATATTAGGAAAGGAATAGTTATCATTTAATGAAGCAATATTTAGATTTCTAAAATCCACACACAGTCTAATATCACCATTTTTCTTTCTGACTGGTACTAAATTTGATACCCATGTTGAATGTCTGATTGGCTGGATTATCCTAGCATCCTTTAGTTTCATCAATTCTTGTTGCATTTTAGGAGCCAACAAGGGGTTAATAGGCCTCTTCTTTTTCCTAAATGGTTTCACATCTGATTTCAATGGGATTTCATGTTGAAAAAGTTCCTCTCTATATACTTTCAAGTCTTGATATGACCAAGCAAAGACATGTTTATATTTTCTCAACAATTTGATCAAATTTATTCTTATATGAGAGTCCAAACCCTTTCCAATATAAACTATTTGAGGACTATTTTCAGATCCTAAATTTATTTCTTCTAAATCCTCAACCTTGGCATTGTTTAACTTTGATGAATCATTTTGTTGACTACTAAACAATGCTTCAAGCTCAACCAAACCCCTAGGAATCTGATTACAACATAACTGGACAACCTCGTTTCCTAAAATCTAGTCTTTTCCATCATCATTTTCTAGTAAAGTACTACAATCTATGCTCTTGTTCTCATAATGGTCTAGACATTGCATGAACCTCAGAATATCTTGATCATCTTGGAAAACCTGCTAGTTCTATATTTTGTCTGGAACAACTGGTCTTGTTTTGACTTCTAGTATTGACACCCCATTCAAGGTCAAATCATCATTTTTCAAAGTAACATTTGCTAAAAAATCAGCCATTATATTCTTTGACCTTTCTAACCAAGTTATATCAAAGACATCAAACATTTCAATTTGATCTCAAATAGCATACTTATACATTTTCAACCTATCATTCTTTACTGCATATTTGGATCTAACTTGAGCTACTACCAACTCAGAATCGCCATAAACCTTTAAACACTTTATACCATGTTTGATAGCAATTTCAAGTCCTAAAAACAAAGCCTCATATTCTACAGTATTGTTTGTACATTGGAAGGCTAATAGAAATGAATACTTAAAAGTTGTACCTAATGGAGATATCAACAATACACCTGCCCTTGATCCTTCTTTTGAGCAAGCCCCATCAAAGTACATTTTCCACAATCCATCTCCTTGCATAATTAACTCTCTGTTCAAAGGGTCAACCTCTTCATGCTGATAATAAAGTTCATTTTTTTGCATCCTGAAATTCTCCATGTCCATGTCAATGCAACAATTAATGTTAGTATCTTCAAATCTTTCTATCATGTGAGGAGTTCTATTCTCCCTTAAGACCTTAACATTTTCTCCAGCAATGTTAAAAGTATCATATGATAAATCACTTTGTATACTACCTCCCATTGAAGCACTCCATTTTCTTGAAAGCAACATGCCATAATGTGGTGGTATGTCAATCACAAGAACATTCATAATCATTACTACATCAGGGAAGACTACTAATTTGTAAGGCATAGCCTCAATGGTACCAATCACGGGGACCTCTCTAGAGTCCATGGCTTGACATCTCCCATGAGGAGTATCAACTTGTAATCCCACTGACCTCATGATTTCCACTGGAATAATAGTATTAGATGCTCTTGAATCAATCATACAATTTTTTAGCATCTTTCCATTAATTATCAATGAGAGAAAAAATGGGTCAACAATCTTTGGGGAAGAAATTGTATTCAAGAAAATTTGAGGAATCTCAAATGTTAACACCTCAACTTCCTTCCCTTTTTTAATTGGTTTCTTGCCAACATTTTCTAGACTTTGGACCTTTATTATGGGCACACTGTTTAACAATGACATTACCTTTTCCTTATGTTCTTTAATTCTCATCATCTCTAGAAATGGTACCTTAACCATCATTTGGGATAAACATTGACCCATATCTACTGGAGTATATTTCACATCTGAAGATTTTGATTTATCAATAGTGATATCACTTTCCTTAGTATGTTCATTCAAAGTTGGTTCTTTTAATTTTTTATTCTCTATCTTTTGAACAGGAGTACTTGTTTCTTTCCTTTTCAATTCTCCTTCTTGTACAACATTTAGTTCAAGGGATTTTGTAATGACTTTGACCTTATGTTTATTTATATTTTCACCAGGTCCTTCCTTTATTTTCACATACTTGGTGTCTATCTTATTTTATTTTATTTTATAAAGACACCAGATGGTTGACTGCCAGTACCACCCACTACCCTATTTCTCAAATGATAGATGCTTCTAGCCTTGTTTACTAAATCTATAGTAATCCTAGCTTTCTCTTCATCTGAAGCTTTTCTAATAACTGGAACATCCTAATTGTCTTCAGCATAACATCTTATATGATCATCAGTTTCCTCAGTTTCACTATCAGAAAAAATTTGTTGATGATGATTTTCCACCCTTCTTTGTGAAATACAAGAATCGTGATTTTCATTTTCACTATCTGAATCTATATCATGGCATGAGTAAGTATTTGTCATACTATGATCACATTGTTCACCCTCATCATTTCCCTATTCTTCACTTACTCTCAAATCTAAGGAAATAATACAAAAATTAGGGTTATGAGGGGCTTCACAAGCCTCACACCAAGGATTGTCATTGCAAAAATGGATAGCATTTTTATGTAGAGGGTCTGGAGTTCTATTATTTGTCTTTTCTTTTCTAGGTGAAATATTAGGCTTCCCATCCTTGAACTGATTTCCATAAGGATGGTTCTGCATTCTACTTTGAGGATTGTATGTAGTATTATAAGAAGGCCTATTTTTGTGAGGAGACCTATATTCCTTATACTTTGGTTCTTTTAAATTTCTCCTACTAAACCTTGAGTCATCCCTCCTATTCAACTTACAAGATACTCTTCTGTTCATTTCAATATTCACTGCTATCTTATAAGCATCAATAAGAGTTCTAGGATTTTTATCTCTAAGAGCATATCCCATTTTAGAATCAAAGGCATTCAAATAAGTTACTATACATACCTCTTCATCTAGCCTTATCTTCTAAAATAGCTTGTGCATAGCTCTTTGAAACCTTGTATTAAAATTTGTGACTTCTTCATTGTAATTCTTTTTGATATTATTGAAC
The DNA here is from genome assembly GCA_018584345.1 of Thuja plicata. Lineage (NCBI taxonomy): Eukaryota > Viridiplantae > Streptophyta > Pinopsida > Cupressales > Cupressaceae > Thuja > Thuja plicata. The sequence goes on from MU224896.1 coordinate 3,522,326, forward strand.
TCATTCAACAAAAAGCCTTTATTTGTTTTATCTCCATACTGATCCTTAAATAATTCGGTCAAATCATCCATAGAAACAAAAGATCCATTAGAAAGGATCCTAAACCATTTTCTTGCATCTTCCACTAAAGACTAAACAAATAATTTCATTAACACATCCTCATGAGTGATATTTAAATCATCAACAAAATCAATGAACTTTCTTAAATGTGTTTCACAAGAAATAACATTGTTACCTACAAACTTTGGGAGCTTTTCTCCTATATCACCCACATCTTTAGGGAAATCATTAGGATATCTAAGGATACCAACAAAGTTAAATTGGTTATACCTTTCACTATGCAATGGTTTCCTTTGAAAAATATCATTCTCCTTGAAATTAGTGGCTTTTTCTTTAGAAGTAGTAATATTCTCTGGCCCCGCATGAGAATACTTTGAAGACTGCAAAAAACCTATTTTATTCTTCATTTCAACTATTGCAGCTTCCATTTGTGCCTTTTCTAACAATATTGTTTCCATGGTTTCATTTTCAATTCTCAATTTCTCCAAGTCAATATCTAACTTGAACATCTACTCTGTTAAAGGCTTCTGAAACTTAGGTTCTTGATTTCTGTATTCACTCATCTTTTGCTTACCTTTATCCTTTTGTGAACTAGAATCCTTATGAGTGAGTAGTATTTCTTGGTCCTTTTGAGACCTGTCTGTATCGTTCATATTTTGATGTCTTGAAGATCTTCTTTTTCTGTTATCAACATCCTTATACTCATGTTTTTTCTTTCTCATTTCTCTCTCCCTTTTCATTTGTTGAACAAGGGAAAGTTGTTTCATGATGAACTTCTCCTCATTTTCTAGCACATCAGAGGGAGCATCTTTAGAATCTGAACTAGATGTACTTGTCTGTTCTCTCTCATTTGAGGTAGAAGTGATTGTAGGTGTTTCTAATACCCTTTCAGTAGCTTCTTCATACTCTAAAGTATTTCCATCATGAGAATGTTGATCTCTATTCATGTCTCTCCTAACATTACCCTCTTTACCTCTTGGAGGGGTTTCATCCATGCTAACTTGGTTTCTCTTTTTTCTCCAAGACATTTCCATCCTTGAGGATGATGGGATTCCACCATATAAAAACTTCTCAAGATCATTTCTCATCCTTGACCTAGTATTCATTCTGAGAGATATTTACTAAATTTGTACTAATCTCAGAGATTTCTTTTAGAGTCACCACCCAATGACTTGGAATGAATGAATACTTATCAAAGAACAATTTTGACAACTACTACTAGTACATGATTTGTAATTATGTAAAATCCCCAAAAGAGTCACCAATTTGTTAGGCGACTTGGATGGGAAAAAATCTTTCTCTGGTACCAATGAATACTTTTCTGCAGCTAGATTCTGGTGTATCTTTTAAATATGATATTTAAATTTTTTTTTATCCCCAGTAGAGTCGCCAATTTGTTAGGGTTTTTTTCTTTCAGGCCCTCTAAAGATGCTTGAATACTTAAATAACTCTATGACTCCCAATGCCTTTGATAATCTGACTCAAGAAAGAGAAAACACTAATTTATGAGGTATTTTGATAACACAAGGGATACCTATTATCACCTCCTTGTTTTTTGAAATCCACTGACTCAGGCAGGTCTTACCTATGACTAATTACTGACTCGACAGTATCTTCAGAGTGGATTCTTATCTGCTGAATACTCTATTTTTATATGGACATGTATATAAAAATGCAGATAACTATGACTATTCTGAGAAAAAGCTTGACAATCCAAATCAATATCTTAATGATAGCAAACAACAGCATAATAGGGAATTTCATCTTTCTTTCCTTTTACAATTCTTATGAATCTAGAAGGAATAACCTATTTGATTTACTCTTTAATAAATCAACAAACTTCAACTGTAATCACTTATGAGCACAATTGATTCTACACAAGTATTCTAAAAGTAATTGGTTTGAATAATATTTGAATGTTTGGATGATTACAGATTACCAAACAAGAAACTAGGCCAGTGCCTATCCTTGGGCTTATAGAATCAAAAAATGAAGATCCACAGAAATATAAAAATATAATAATGTAAGATGCCTTACAACGTACATGCAACTCAGATAAAATGCCTTACAAACTATCTTGTCACCTCTATAATATTGTATCAAATCCTTAAATAATGTTATGCTCCATGAAACTACTCACAAAACTTAGTTCTTTCCTTGAAAGAAACTTGCAAGAAATTAGATAGATACCTTGTAACTAATATGCTTAAAAATGCCTTATAGACTTAAAAATAAAAGAGCATACACAAAAAATAGAGACACCAATAAAATAGAGTAAAGTTGCACTGTATTTTATTCATATCTTTCTACTTCAATACATAAAAAGCTCAAAAAAGCTCAAAGACACAGACTGAAATTTAGAAAGTCTAGTTTTCAATATGTTTCATCTCTCTTTACTATTATAATTTTGATCTATTTATAGGTCCTTAACCATCTTGGATTCCTTAACATTAGGATGCAACAAGCTTCGGATGGTTTAAGGAACCTAACCCTAAAATTATAGAAAATAGAAAGAATGAGAATGTAGAAACGGTAGAGAGACAAAAATAGGGGTTGAGATCTGATATTATTTGTCTTTATCTAGAATCTAGTGCCTTTATCTGATAGTGTTCAGGACAGCATTTGATATTCATATTGAGACCAAGTGACCGCTAATTAAGGCTAACATACACTTGTCTTTAAAAATAACTAACCTCCTTGTTCTTAATGGTCAGGCACCAAGTGTTCCTCTTTATTCTTAATCTAGGACCTCCTCTTCTACTATCACAGGCTTATTTTTCTTCGGCTTGGTCATCAAGTCCCATGCTGTCACTTCATCCTCTAGTAGCCATTTAAAGCTTTGTGTACTTTGTATTTGTACCTTTAGCCTTTCCCATCTGACATCGGTGATATTTTTAACATCCACTAAAAATTTGTTTGTCAGTTTCTGCCTTAAATGCCTCATCCAAAAATCTTATTGAAACCATCCAAATCTAAATTAGATCCAGAAATAAATGCCTCATTTCTTGGCATTCTACTATCAAATTCACTCCTCCAAGCCTCCAAGGCCTTGACTTGATCATCCTCTCCTTTTAAAGGAGGAACAAACCTATTAAATTCTGGTGAAAATAGGCTCATCTTAGGATCTACCTACTTTAGCTTACCCTTAAAGAAAGATAAGGCTATATTAACCTTTTTAATCTCATCCTCCACTTTTGTCACAATCTCATGTAAATCTAATCTTAGTGGCTGCAAGGAGGCAAGTTTTTCAAATAATTGGACCCTAGGGGACCAAGTAACAAAATAAGGGTTCAAAATGGTGATGTACCCTGTCACTTCTATATGTAATGTTGGCAATTTATTGTAAGCATTTAGGATGATATCTATTTTGTCTTTGAGTATATCAATCCTATGCTGAATAATGCATCTTAAAGCATTTAGGGCTACCTCATTATTGTTTTTTTCCATATTGTTGGTTGTATTTCCTGTTTTTGCTGCTTCGCCTTGATCCTTGTCTTACCCTTTGAAAATTTTCAGGTTTTCATGTCTGAACCTTGCCAAAATTGCTAAAACCCTGAAAAACCCTATGTATCCAAGTGTTAAAATGGTGCATTTAAAAACCCTATGCCATGTCTTTATGTTTCATCGTTAATTTTTCAAAGTCACTTAAGACATGTGCTTTAAGTCAGGTCGCCTGATCACGTTACCCAGAATGAATATGCTAAATGCTCTCCCAACTTTGCTTTTGCCTTATGTCGCGTAGTCTCATTACAAAATGGAATATTCTTTCAGTGTCTCGAGACTTGGTGATTTACTTCAGTCAGGTAGTCGCATGAACTTCATGATATAAGCTTTATAAGAATGGGACCCACTGCTCAGTCGGGTGATCGCGAGAGAAGTCAAGAAGTCAAAACAGTGTCATCAGACTTCGCGATTACTTCATGTCGCATGATCGCTAGATTAGGCCAGGGAAAACAGTTAAGTATTTCTTCAGTCACGTGGTCTCGAGATCAAATGGCAGTTAAGGGATAATAGTCTAGACTACGCGACTAACTGTTTGATGTTGGTGATTTCCCTCAGTCGGGATGTCGCCAGAACAGGAGTAATGATTCAGCTTTCTAGTATGCATTAAGTGGACAAAAGAACAGATGACATCTGTCATAATGTAAGTGGTTGTCAGGAGGTCGCTAGAAGGAGAAAGTGGATCAAGCGATAAAGATACTAAGGTATTTTTGCCTTCAGTCGCAAAGTCTCCATATGACTTAAGGGTATGTTGAAATGTTAAGCGATTATGCGTCGGTCGTTGGATGAAGGAATGAAGGGATCTCACGGTGGTCGCATAGTCTGGAGATAAAAGTGCCCCAGGGGAAAAGTCCTCCTGACTTGGCGATTAGGGTATGTCGCAAAGTTGCTATAAATAGAGATAAGGCACATGCTATATGTCAAGGTCAAGTTAAAGTTATCTCCCGACTCAGTGACTAAGGTTGTCGTGTGGTCTTGAGAAATAATATGAGCATCCAGCGACTTAGCGATAACTATGGAGATTAATGATAAGCGGTTTGTCGCCAAGTCTGGAGAAGGAAGATGAGTTAAAGATAAACCCATGTGACTTAGATTTCCACTGTTGTCGCTTGATTGTCAGATGGACTTGGGTCAGCCAAGGTAAAGAATGTGCATTGTCGCCAAGTCTGGGGATTTAACTGTGGTTAAGGACCGATGCTCGCGACAAGGAGACTAACGTTCAGTCGCGAGGTCACAGGACTTTGAATTTGAAAGATTGGTGGAAGATTTGGTGCTATGAATGCTCGGAAGCCATGGTTTCTCTATGCTTGTGTTCCAGAATTGATCAGAAGGTTCTAATTGCAGAAAGGCCATGCACAGAGAGTCTGTTGATCCCTGGATTAGATTTGTTTCAATGTCGATGAAAAAGAGGAGATTCAACATGTTGCAGGGTAGAGCAGAGTTATGGCTGAATTTCCAGAAGTGCCAGGAAGCTTAGAGAAGAAATTCTAGATTATGAGTGAGGTACCACTTGGCGCTGCACTGTTCATAGACAAGATGGACAGTTATTTCAAAAAGAAATGTAGGTGAGAAGGCGAGAACAACTACCAGGACTTCACATAACTACACCAGCTACCATCTACAATTAGATTCCAGTCACAAGGTTGGGAGAAGAACAAGACATATCAGATTTTACCTTTTTGACTCAATCACCTCATCGTTTCTTCTCTCTCTCTTTTGTCTCTCTTGTATTTTTAGGGTTAGGGTTTTGAGACCTTCCGAAGCTTGTTGCATCCTTAGGGATTCCAAGATGGTCTAGAATCTATATATATCATAAGACTTCTAATAGTTAAGGGTCTTTGATTTTTTGGAACATTTTGTGAAGAAGAGATAATATACTACAGAACTCAGATATTCTGGTTCATGTCTATCTTTCTAAGTTGTGTAATCTCTCATGTATGAACAAGCTGGATTACATAAA
>MU224896.1:3544364-3568566 GCA_018584345.1 Thuja plicata
AAGTTATCAAAGTTCACATGACACAACCTCTTATGCCATAACCAAACATCATTGTACTGTGCAAACAAATATGTTTCTTCAGATAAATCCAGATAAAATAAGTTACCTTTAGTCTGATCACCACTTCCAACTAATTCTCCAGTAGAATCATAGATCTTTGCTTTTGTGTGATGGAATTCAACTCTGTAACTAGAAGTGTTCAGCTGTGCAACACTCAGCAAATTGTATTTAAGATAATCAGCCCAATACACATCATCACATCTGATTTTATCAGTTAGGTTAATCAACCCTTTACCTTAGATAAGACATGGTGCATCATTTCCAAATTTTACATATCCTCCTTTACATTGGTTTAGGGTTTCAAACTTATCTTTGTCACTAGTCATATGATGGGAACAACCACTTTCAATGATGCAATGATCATTTTTACTCATATAAGAGATTAGTGCAATTTTTTCATCATCATCAGAATCTTCTTTCATTTCAACATAAACAACTTCTATATCATTGCCATCAGAATTATCAGTGTCATTGTCAGAAGTTTCTTCAGCAATATAACAAGATTTCTTACCTTTGTCTTTGTAGTCCTTATATTTCCTGAAGTCTCAGTCATCCTTTATATCTTTGTATTCTTTGTATGTTTTTTCCCTTCTTTCATCCTTTTCATTTTTGTCAGGACATCTAGCAGCTTTATGACCAACTTTGTTGCATGAAAAACAAATAATAGGAAGTTTACCTCTATATTTTCCTTTTCCTCTAGATAGTCTTTTTTCCATAAGTGCTTAAAGTTCTTCAAGATCATCATCAGAAGTGTCACTATCACTATCCACATGTTTCTTTCATTTCTTAGATTTATTTAGAACCAGCTGTGATCTAAAAGAAGAATCAATCCCTTGTGGATTATAGTTATCATAATTTGACATTTCAAATGTAGTGAGTCTGCCTATCAGATTTTCTAGATTTACATTATTTTTAGGAGTACATCTCAATTCTTGAATTGTAGAAACTCTAATAGAATATATAGGAAGTAAAGTTCTCAGTACCTTTCTCATAATAGTATTCTCATCAATTGTTCCATTATCCCCTCTAATGGCATTTAAAACTTCTTTTACTCTACCATAGTACTGAATAAAATTTTCACCTTCTTGCATTTTCATCTCATCAAACTTACCTCTTTGACTTTCTGATTTAGCTATTAGCACATTTGTGTCTCCACCATAGATAGTTGCAAGTTTGTCCCACATCTACTTTGCATTTTTGCAGCTCTTTATATCATCAAACTCTAAATAGCTCAATAAGGAGGCGATCTCCAACATTGCTTGATTGTGCTCTTGATTTTCTTTTAGTTGTGCAGCTGTGAGAGGAGCAGTAGGTGGTACATAGGCATTTTTATCAATTCACTTAGCATCATCTCCAATACTCATGAGATGCAGTTTCATTAAACTCTTCCATGCAGGGAAGTTATCTTTGTTCATCTTAGGAACCTCCTTCTTATACATCTTGATCTTTTCACTCCAAGTACCTTCAAACTATTTTCAGGAGACCAAAGCTCTGATACCAATTGTAAGAATGAATTTAGAATAACTGAGAGGGGAGGGGTGAATTAGTTATCCTCAGGTCTAGATGTAGGAAATAAAAACTTTCTATATTTCAGATCTACTCGGCAGCAGTAGCATAAGTCAACAACTTAAACATGCAGTTACTATTAATTGAAATTAGCTTGTGGAAACATAACAGTAAAACAAACCATAAGCATTGACACAAGTATTTAACATGGAAACCCAATATGGGAAAACCACCAATAACATGCTACCAAGTTTTCACTCTTCTGAAGTGATTCCTTGTCAGGAGCCAACCCTGTTAAAGGTTACAATAACACACTGCTAGGTGTGACCTGGTTAATCGATTTAATCACCCTATCAGGAGTGGCCTTATTAGAGGACTAAGAACTTTCCACCTGAATGTCACCTTGTTAGAGGACTTATACAAATGACTGTTAGGTCAACCTTGTTAAAGGATTTAAATGATACAATGATTAGAAAGTAATCAGTAGTTGTGATCTGATACATACAACTTACTTTGCAATTTAGATCCAATTACAACTCTGATGTTAACTTACTGGATAGCCTGCACTTTTATTTCAACCTTCTGATCTACTTGGAAATTAGTCAAGAAATCACACATGCAGCTCTCTGCTTCTGTATTTTTCCTTCTCTACTAGATCAAGCCAAATAGTAAATCAACTATGCAAACCTTTTTGCATACACATGGACACTTCACTTTCATCTACACACCTCGTGCATACTAAATGAATAACCCCTTGAGGTTATCATATACCTCTCTATCTAGGTCAGATCATAGATCCTAGGTTAGGTCAGATCCAACTGATCATTCCATATTTGCATTACATTTACTTCTCCAAAGTAGTCTCTAATTAAATCTTGAAACCATGGATTAATTACGGTTACCCATACATTAAATGATGTGGATCAATATTTAATTAACATTACATATCCCAATAAAATTAACTAAGTCAGCCAGAGATCTCAAATCTCATCATTAATCCAATTACTGTAAGTCAGCCAACATCACTGTTTCCACTTGGCAATTTCAATGGTGCTTGGCATTACAACTTTGCTCATCATGAACAACTTTTCTCGGCACAAGAAACTTTTCTTGGCACAAGCCAAAACTTGCTTGGCATAGAACAACCAAAAAAATGTCTTTGAAAGACAAACAAATAATTACTTTGCCAGAGTGCCAACTGATCAAGTACCCTTTTATTTTCCTTAACTCAACCATTCAATTGGTCTTCTTGTTAAATATTCTTCATCAACGTTATATATGGTACTCAAACAAATAACAATAGTCTCACTAGTTAAGGTTTGATAGCAATGAGAAAAATAATAATTGCTTGCATTGTCACTTTCCAACATCCTTCTGGGTCAATGTATCTGTATAATGCTGCTCTCATCTTCCATATTTCTAGCCATGTTCTCACCAAATCAATAGCACCCATACCAATAGTAAATTGAAAGATTTTAAATTGCATAGGGGTTAATGTCCCCTTTCTATGTGGTGCAAAATGTTCATTGTCTGTTAACAACAACAACCAGATGAACTCCATGGAAGCAACTCTAGATAGCACATGATAGGGTAGTACATGAGGTCAATGTGTGCATCCATATACCCTAATCATGGTAAAATATTATTCTAAAAAGAAGTCTCCCCAGTTGTGATCACCCTCGCATTTGTCCACATACTCACAAGGTCTCAACAACTGCAGCACCTTTACTAGGAATCTGGTCTTGCTAATACCCATGCTCTACATTAATGGATATACAATCCAGTTCTCAAATCCATAAAAGTCACAATATTTTGATGTATAATTCCAGATCCTAACCCAAACTTGAATAGTATTAGGTCGGTCTTGAAAAATCCTCTGAGGATTCAAGTTATTCACATTCATTATCCCATGATTGAAATGCAATAACAAATGCATTAGGATAGAATAATGGAAAAACCTAGGTTCCTTTTCTTTGGGATATTTCATCTTCTTCTGCACAGATACAAATCCCTCATGCATTTTATCAATAATGTACTATATATAGTCATAACTGGTACTGGAATGCACGTCTTGTAAATCTAGTACCATCATTAAAATTCTAGAGTTTATTTTCTCTGCTCCTCCATCTATGCCCAACACTCTACATAAAGCATAAGAAATGTACTTAATATAGAAATGTAATCTTTAAAAAAGTAGGGTGCAGTTCTAGGTATAGGGGTAATATGATTCCTAACCTCCTTAAGCATATGATTCTGCAATTGGTTCCTAGTAGCACCAGGTTGTAACCTATACCTCACTTCTTGCTTAGTACTATTTATCTTGGTGGACATGGTACTATATAAGCCAAAGGCTTGCATGAATGAATTCCTATTTAAAATATATAGGGCAGTCCCATCATTTTTCTTAATTGCCCTAAACATAGCATCATAGTGGCTAGAAAGACCTAGAAACAAGTCTACATCTACATAGACATTAGCGACAATTAACCTAGCAAGACCACTAGTCCAAGGGTTTGACACTGGGATGGCCTTATCAAAATTATTATAAAAATAGATGTATAGAGAAAAACCTATGGAACCTGGGGTGCGGGCATCTCTAATTTCACAGTAGTCATCTGCCAGTAAGTTTGCATTTGCTCTCTTGTTTTGTGTTGATCCTGGCAACAAATTCAAGAATTCATCAGAGAAATTCCTCTTTCCCTTAGCATCATCATCAACTTCATCACTTTTTCCACTGGTAGAAGCCACACTGACTTCTTTACTCATCTTGCTCTATTTTCTCTTTATCTTTTACCAATATTGAGACAAATCTCCTCTTAGGACTCACTACTCTTCTCTATGCACTGCTAGAAATTCAAGAACCTTGACAACTGGATAATTACTCTAAAATTAATTAATTTCTTTCTTTTGAACACAAAATACCTAGCAATTCTTCGCTCTACAATTCTGTATCTATGATAAATAAAAATGAACCTGCGATCAACTCTTTATGGTAACTCTTCCAAGTACATAGCTCATCATTGAAAAGACAATCAATTTTTCTTTCAAGTTAACATGCTATGGAATTAATTGAAATCCTAGCCGTAGCTCATGAATGTGATAGGAAATCAAAATCATATGAGTGCATTTTCAAAAAAACCCTTATAAAATTTGAATAGAATGACATGTCTTCATATGATTGGTTCTTCGTCAGACATCTCAGCTACCCTTTTCATACAACAATTAATCTTCTAGATTCTCATTGGACACTAAATCTTCACGTTGTCATATCAGCAACTACCACCTTTTATCATTTTTCATATTCAGCGACCACGCAACTGTGTAGTATTTCTTTGTCGCTGATCAAATTTATTAACCCTTAATTCTTCTGGAGATCCAGCAAATTTATGATTTCTTTTACTTTACTTAATCATGGTTCACTTTGGGCAATCACGCGACTGAATGAATCAAAGTCGCCAAATCAAATGCTTAACCCTAAGTTTATTCGGAGACCCCGCGACTGAAGGTTACCTTTTATCCTTCAACTATTACTGCTAAGTCTCTGAATGTTTATTTCTCTTTATGAGACCCCACGAAAAACCTTAGTCGCCCAATCACTAATTAAAACTATTGCTTGATATTAGTTTCAGAGACTACATGACATAGATTTATCCTTTGATTTTTATTCAGAGACTATGCGACTAAAGCTAATCTCATTGTCGCAGGCACTTTTTACTCTTATGCAAATTTGATAGAGACTTAGCGACTACCGTTGATCTCATTACACTTAACATCTAATGGATTTGCTAAGTCACTAAGTATTTTTAAAAAACTTTAAATCATTTGGAGACTATGCGACAACCTTAAAATACATAACCTTAAATCCTTCTGTCTCTTAATCGCCAAATGATATTTTCCTTTTGGGAGACCATGCAACTAACCTTTGTTCTACTCATTGTGGACATGTGTCTCATCTTAACCGTTTCTCTCCAAATCATTGAATAAACACTGACTTAGCATTTTTAACCAGCGACTACCCAACCATTATATACATTAATCACCTTGTGATTCATCACGCAATCTCGACATCTTTTAATTAACTAACTTTTGCCTTGTAGACTATGCAACATAAGCATTTAACATGTCCCTTAACTGTGTTCTGATTGAAAGACCCCGTGACTGAAGTAATCGCTAAGTCTCATGAAAATTCACTAACTGCATGATACTTTGCGCGACACCATGACTTAACAGCTTTCTTTCATGTTGCCTGATGATGTGTTTCTACATTGGGAGACTTCATGACTAAAGGGTTTCGCTATGTCTCATAAAAAATAAGGAATATTTTGTTTCTTTTTGAGACATCCTGACAATAGTTAATCGCCAAGTCTCATAACAAGATGGAATATGCTTTTAGGATCAAGAGACTAGGCCACTATTGAAAAAGGCACATGACTTAAGTTTCTCAAAAAGGTAATGTGAAATTAGAAACTCGATTGACATTTTAGGATTTTTTTCATTTTGACTTAGAAGATAGCTTAGGGTTTTAGGTTTTTTCACTATTCATGTGGATGTTGACCTATCAACACAAAATTTTCACAGGGTTATTTCAAAAAATGAGACAGACCTTCTGCTTTGGGATAGAACTTAGCATGAAGGAAACAAAACTTAGGGCAAACCAAAAAGACCAGGAATACAACCAACAGGTTGGTGAGTATTCTCCTACTAAGGGCATCTACAACTTTGTTTTTCACCCCCTTCTTATGCTTTATAGTGAAGGTATATGATTGTAGGAATTCCATCCACTTTATGTGCCTCAAGATAAGCTTGTCTTGAGTGTTTATGTAACTCAATACTTGGTTATCTGTAAAGAAAACAAACTCTTTAGGAAATAGATAATGCCTCCACTTCTTTAAGGCTTGCACAAGAGCATAAAGCTCCAAGTCATAGGAAGAGTACATCGACTTAGCCTCATTTAGACTTTCACTAAAAAAGGCCACAGGCCTTCCATCCTGGCTTAGGAAAACTCCTACTACAATGTTGTTTGCATCACACTCAAAAATGAATGGTTTGTCAAAACTAGGTAACAAAAATATAGGCTGAGTAGACACTTCCTTCTTTAACCTCTCAAACCCCTCATTAGCTGACTTTTTCCACACAAACTTTGTTTTTAGTCCTCCTTTTATAGTCTCTAGGAATGGAGCACAAATCTCAGTAAACATACTAATGAAGTTCCTTTAGAATTGGGCTAACCCATAGAAGCTCCTAACTTTTGTCCCTATCTTAGGAGTAGGCTAGTTCAAGATAGCCTCTACTTTCTCTTTATCCATTTTCAAGTCACCCTTGGAAACTACAAAGCCAAGGTAGACTAACTCTTCTTTCATGAACTCACTCTTCTCAAGGTTTATGGTGAGTTTCTCCTCCTGCAATTTCTTCAACACTAACTCCAAGTGTTTCATATGATCCTCTTTTCTTTTACTAATTATGAGGATGTCATATAAATAGACAACTACAAAAAATCCTATATAGTCCTTAAAGACTTCATTAATCACCCTAATAAAGGTGCTTGGTGCATTGGTAAGCCCAAAGGGCATCAATAACCATTCATACAACCCCTCTATAGTCTTAAATGCAAACTTCCACTCATCACCCTCTTCTATCCTAATTTGATTGTACCCACTCTTTAAATCAATTTTATAGAAGTAATTAGCACCCCTCAAGCAATCCATCAAGTCTTCTATTCTAGGAATTGGAAATATATACCTATAGTTATCCTATTTATTTCCCTAGAATCAATACACATCCTCAACTTACCTCCCTTCTTAGGAGCCAATACCACTGGGATAGCACAAGGGCTGATGCTTTTCCTAATCAATCCTTGATCCAACAACTCTTGCACCTGCCTGGCTATCTCCTTGTTTTTCTCTCGTGTCATCTTGTATGCAGCTTTGTTTGTAAAGGATTCTCCTGGTATGAAGTCATTTTGATGACTTATCTCCCTCTTTGGTGGTAGTGAAGCTGGTGTACCCTCACAAATTATGTCTTTGAACTGATCCAATAGTTCTCTCACCTCTTTTGGCATAGGTGCTTTCTTATGAGTCTCTTCCTTTGTCTTTAACAAGATTGCATAGCCAACTTCTTCATCCTTCATATTCCTTAGGAATTCTTTTCCATTCATCAACATGGCACTCGATTCTGCCTTCTCCACTATGTCATCTTCTATCAAAGATTGAATCTTGAAAGTTACCCCATTTTTCTTGAAGGAGTATTTGTTATCCTTCCCATTATGGACAACTTCTCCTCCATACTACCATGGTCTTCCAAGCAATAGATGGAAATAATACATGGGAAACACATCACATAGTATCCTATCTTGATACTTCACAATGGAAAATCTACCCAAACTTATTCATTCACCAAGATGTTTTGATCCTTATTCAACCATGTAACTTTATAGGGAAACACATGTGGGATTTTGGTGAGTTTTAACTTCTCAGCTAACTCCTCAAATATGACATTATCTATTGACCCTGAATCAATGATCACCTTGCACACTTTCCCCAATATCTTTCACTTCACTCTGAAAAGAGCCCTCCTTTGCTTGTGCTAATCCTTAGTGGGTGTCTTGATTAGGATCCTTCTCAACAAGGGGTGTTCTCCTTTCTCTAAATCTAGACTCACCTTTGACTTTTTAGAGCAATCTTCTTCTAAGACATAACCTAACTTCTTCTCCCGTTGTGAGGATGTTGGTTTATTTGGACACCTATATGCAGGGTGCCCCATCTATCCACAATTGTAACATTTCATGGAAGAAAAGTGAGAGCTTCTCCCAAAACCTCCTGATCTTCCTCTGCCACTGTTATAGGAACTTCTTCCTATGTTATTGTATCCACCTCTACTACTTGTTTCTTGTCCTTTCTCTGAGTATATGTAGTCAATTTTTCCTCTACTATCATAGCCTCTTCCACTTGAACCTCCACTATGGCCACCTCTGTTGTCTCCACCCCTTCCTCTATTTCTAGAACTAGAATCTTGTTTTGTTTTTAGTTTCTCTTCCACTTTCCAAGCCATTTCAGAAAATATATGAATTGAAGTCAGGTTAAAGAGACTAATTTCTTCTTGAATGTTCCACCTTAATCCATTAAGGTATCTTGCAACTTTGATGCTCTCTGTCTCCTAGATTCTTGATCTAAGACAAATTTTTTGAAACTCCTCTGTATAGGTTGGCACATCTACGTCTTTTTTCCTAAGGTTCTGCCTCTTCTTATGTAGTTGAATGTCATAGTCTTTTGGAAGGAAATTCTTCTTCACCTTTGCAACCATTGTTTTCTAATTTGATATGGGCTTTTTCCCTCTTTCTCTCTTTCTTCCTGCAATAACTTCCACCATGTGAGTGCTTTTCCTCTTAGCCTTGATTTGGCTATCTTCACCTTTTGGGCCTATGTAATCCCATCACACTTGAAGTGATTCTTCATCCCTTCAATTCATTCCATAACCATTTTAGTGTCCATATTATTAGAGAATACTGGTATTCCTTCTAGAGCCTACTCACTCAATGCCTTGAGTGCTTTAAGGAATGGTTCCTCAGGTAGAAGAGGATCAAGCTCTAGTTCTATTTCCTCTTCTACTAGTTTCTTTCCTTTATCTATTCCTTCATACATTTGTTCTCTCAACTAGTTGGCTGTCTCTACAACTTCTGCCATCTTAATCTTCATTTCCTCCATTGCCTCTTCAAGAAGCCTATTCTTGTTTGTTTCTCTGACAAATACTTAGCCAACTCTGCATTGGTCACCATGATGTTCTCACTTATGGATTCACTCCACTCTATCTTGCACTAAGTTCCACACCCAAGGATTTTAATGGCTCTGATACCAATTTGATGGGGAGCTCCTCTCCTAGAGCCTTCAATCTCTCTCGAAGAACTTCAGTGGCCTTCTTTAGTGTCTCTAGGGTCTCTTTTCTCTACTCTAACTTGAGGATTCTTCCCTAATCCCCTAACTCCCTAGGAACTTCCCACCAACTTCAAACTCTTTTCTATTCTCCTCTCCATAGATTTCTTCCATCCATGGCTTCACAAGCCTTCTATCACTCCAATGGTGACAACTCCTTAAGGACTAGTTTCCCAACTCTCCTTAGGTCTAATCCAACTTCTCTGGATTCAATTTTTTGAATCTTTCACCCAATTTCCAATCGAGTTTAAAGAATCAAGTCTATTACGCCTTGTAGCCCTTTTAGGCCAATTAGCCCTCCTAATCACTAAAAATGTGATTTTACTACAAAAACCCCTTAACAACCCTAGAAAAAAATTGCATATTCCTTGTTGGTTTTTATTCCCCTTTAGGATTTTCTAGGTCTCTGGTCTCAACTCTATTCATACAATGGACTTTTACCAAACCCCTAAAAATAAGGGTTTCTAGGGCGTGAAGACTGGTCTAGTTTCTTGATCTTCTTCCACTGACCTACTGAGCTTGTTAGAACTCCTCCTTCCATACAAAGGTGTGCACCTCATGCCCCTACACTCTCCTAACACTGATTGGCACATACCAATCATCTTGCAACCTCCATTGTTGCTGCACTGCTTAGTAACCCTTGCAAGAATAGCTAGTACGCGCCTAGGGCTTGATTGTTTTCAAGCTTTCCCTGAGCACACACACTCCACAAGAAATATATAAAAAATTATATACAAGAATCTAATGGATTCCAAGTGGTCATGGAGTTTGAACAAATGGAACACCAAAGAAACCCTTTCTTTACATGACTAGACCAAAATTGGCCAGTGAACTCACATAATGCAAGAAATTAAATAAACTTAACCAGAAAGAACAACTAATCAATCTAACACCACAAAGATCTTATAAACTACATTTTAGATAATATCATTTCATTAATTTAATCCATTCAATCCAATCAAGTGATGGATGATGGCTCTGTAACTGAATTACATTGTAAATTGCGTCTTCTCAATCACTAGTCCGTACACAATCACAATTGACTCCCAGATTAGGGTTGGAAATACCTTATATACATTTATCCCACATGTCTAGACCCTTTGGTTGGTATTTTGGCACCATTAATTCTGATTCCTAAAAACTAGGAAATGTTGTTATGACAACTTTAAAAGTTGTCATGACAACTTTAAAAGTTGTCATGACAACTTTTTGTCAAAATGACAATTTTCACATTTTGAGTGTCCTAATTGGTTCCAAACATTACCAATTGACCTCAAATGACTATAAAACACTAAAACCTTAAAATTCTTCCCACTTTGGGACTTTGGTCAACCCTTTGAATTTTGAGTTGACTTCTAGGTTCTAGACCCCTAGAATCAACTAGACTTAATCAACAACAAACCCTAACCTTTCCTAACACTAACCACACTTCAAAACACACTAGGGACTTTAGAGATTATTCCTTATTCTTGGATTGTTGGCCAAACCAACCTACAAGCCAAAATGTCTTAAGATCTCACTAAAGACCTTAGGGTGCTCCTGCATCAGACCTATGTCCCTAAGATTTTATCATAGGATATAATTTTCATTTGCATTTAGGAAGAATAATGTTATCCTTGTTTTGGTATGAAGCTATATTATTTATGCATGCCATGTTAATTTCCATAGAAAATGAGTTAAGCTAACACAATCAGGCAAGTCTAGAGAAGAGTATGTGTGACAATGGAATAATTATACTAATGAGAGAAGATTTTTTTTGTATCAAACATGTGTCTTTCTAGATACCTAGTGAATGGTTAGGATCCTAGATGAGTATTACGGGAACAAATTCAAGTTTTATATATATTGTGACCAACACCTTAGTAGTAATTAACAATGTTAAGTGATTGATCAACTATGAATAAGAAATTTCTGTGGTAAATAATTTTCATAAGAATATTGTTATGATTGTTACACAATTTCTACTGGGATACAAGGTTATCCCAAAATTTTTAAAAGTGTAAATATTACTCGTAAGCTTTGAGAAGGGATCCTAGCTTAATAGATCACAGTACAATAAATTGAAAACTGATTATTTCTCCTCTAGGGATATGAATTTGTTTTTGAAAGTCAAACACTACAACTATTAAATATGTATTGTAAAGTGTGTATGTATCATAAGTTAGTTCAATTCTATTTAAATCTTGATGAAAAATAATACTATTTACTTACTAAAGGAGGTTGTTTTATGTCTTCTAAAAAGATTTCTTATAAAAATTGTGCTTTAATGGAAATGGTAAGTTTTGAGTATGTAGATTGTTTTAGTTTCATGATTGCAAAGATAAATAAAAATTGTTTGGTATATTCTCTTCATTAAAACAACAAATATAAATGTTATATACCCCTCTTGTGTTTGTCATGCATAGTTGGTAAGGAACGCAAATTTCAGAACCCTATTTTTTAATGAAGTCTCACTTTTTGTATTGGGTAGGATAAGATTGTGTCTCAAAAGGGAAAATGTATCATAAATTCCATATTCTTATATTAGTTACCACAGATAAGAACTTGGATATTGTGAAAATAAGTGATAATTTCGATTGGTAAAACATGGATTTTCCTTATATATTGATGTTAGTGAGTAAACATGAATACCTTGGAGTTTGAAGTTGATGACAACTTACTACATGAAATGTAGGAATCATATTTTACTATTGGAACTAAGTTAATATACACTAAAATTTTAATAAGATAGGATTTATCAAAACTCTTGATAGGCGAATTATGCATATAGTTATTAAATAAGGTTCTAGAGTGCTAATATCACAATTTTGTTGGATAATAATTTATAACTTGCATGTGATATATGGTTCATTTTATCTCTTCCGACTTCTAGGAGTAATTCGAATCTAAGGGGAGAAGGATGTAATACCCCTCTAACCCTAATGAAATTTAAGTACTTTTAAATGAAGTGAGATCATTGAATATTTTCTTACATCTTAAGTTATTCATGATACTTGTTTGATCTATTCCCATAGTTTTTTTATAATTATTTCATGAGCTAGCACCTGATGGTTCTAGTATCAGACATAATATATAAAGGTATCATTTTTGTATGTGTTTATCTCCATGTGGGTATTGAGGACCTTCAAGACTTGTCTGAATATAGTTAGGATGTTGTATGATATATACTTGATGGATATATATTCTTCTATCAAGGCTACTTTTAATGAATCTCATATCTCACTTAATGATTGAGGATATTTCTCATGATTATGTTGATTTATTATTAGTATTGATTATAGACTAACCCAATACTCAAGATTCTAACCCTCATTATATTAATGCTACATTCTTGTTTGTGTGTGTGTGTGTGTGTGTGTGTGTGTGTGTGTGTGTGTGTGTGTGTGTACATGATGTGTTTTCATGATTTCAGATGAATTCATAGTTACTCAGTTAGCTGAGGTCCACATGATGTATCATTTTGAAGCATTTTTGATGCATAAGAGCTAGATCAGTCTGTTGGTCTTAGTCTGATTTCAGGCTTAGGGTGAAACATAAAATGTAATATTTAAGTATAAAGATTGCTTATACTTTAAGTTACATTTTATGTAATACCTTCTAGGATGTTTTAGAGTGGTTTTAGCCTCCTAGGAGTTCAAATAAAGATTCTATATTTTGAAAATTTTAGGGAATTTCATACTCAGCTAAATTTCAGGAATCAACATGTTTTCTGCAACATGCTCTTGTTATGATGTTTTGTGGATTGACTTGGTACCAAAAGGCCCTAGTTATATGGCTTTGTATTATTTTCTATGTTTGGTATATTTTTATGTATTCT
Source organism: Thuja plicata (assembly GCA_018584345.1). Lineage (NCBI taxonomy): Eukaryota > Viridiplantae > Streptophyta > Pinopsida > Cupressales > Cupressaceae > Thuja > Thuja plicata. The sequence goes on from MU224896.1 coordinate 3,557,673, forward strand.
TATGTGTTATTTACCATCTTAAATGCTAGATTAGGACTATTTGGCAGACTAGGCTCAATCAGTGATCCCCTAAACCCAATCCTAGGTTACTATGATGTTAGGATTTATGTTTTTATGAGTTTCATGATGTTAAGATATTATTTGTGCTGTTATGAAGTAATTAATTTAATTATGTTTTTGAGAATTTGTTTTTGATGCATTGGATGCAAAATGGATGTGTTTTATCCACCTGAGTACCTAATTGTGGTTTAGGGTTGTCCAGAGGATTCGTGACAACAAGTGTTTTCCTATACCCATTTATTTGATGTTGTGACATTTTTATGGCTTCTTGTTTATTATGATGTATTCCTTATGTTCTTTTGAGACTTGTTTTGGTAGGGCACCTAAGGACACTAGGTGAGTGGCTCACACTCAGGGGTCGGGGCCCTAAGTGGCTAGTACCAGGGTAACCCACTGGTGAGTAGATTAATCAATTGAAAACATTAATAAATTATGGGAATGGTACTACACATGAAATAACATAATCCTTTCCCATTCCAGTAGTGCTAGTATAGGCTATGGATGGGAGTGGGAGAAGGCACTATTACGATAGCATAATCAATCGATCTCGTCCCTATGAGAGATGTTTGGTTTCGCATGTGCCTACTTGGGGGCTGCAGACCAGAGTGGATTACCGGGGTAACTCAAGGGGTGAGGGCTATGTGATGAAACTCACCTAGCTTGTAGTTTAGAGTTCCTACCAATGTGATTGTGTCCTTTTTGGTCCTTGTTATCTTCATGTGTTTTCAGTTATGTGATGTTTTGTGAAGTGCTATCATCACCTTAGGAATATCCTAGTTGTTAGCTTCTTGCATGGACCTTGGTCTCTGTCTCCTAGCATGGGGGAGTGGAATATTTTTGGATCCATGTGGTTGGGTGGTTAATCTTTATTATATCGAGGTACTATTTGTGGTCAGATGGATGTTCTTGGCTCCTGTCCTTTCCATATTTTTAGTTTTGAAGCCTTATTATTGTATATGTAAAGATGTACTTATGCATGTACATTATTGTAATTTTAATCTCTTGTAAAGGAATAATTATATTTGATGATATGATGTATATCAATCTACATCAAGCAATGTATAATGGAATGGGTAGATCTAGGTAAAAGGAAAGTGAAAATATTGTATGTTATGAACATGAAAATATAATGGTTAAGGGTATTTATTCACGTATCTTTTATTAATTTTTGGTATCCAAGAAATGATCTTGGACTTAGTATGAAATAATGTATTTATGAATGATTGTGATATCTCTCAATGTAAACTTGTAGAAAACTATTATGAATTGATGAATCAATGAGTAAGATAGCTATAGAATTAAATATTGGATTATGTTTACTATGTACCTAAAATGTGTATGGAATAATAAAGTAAATAGGTAATTGCTTATCTATCAAATTTTTATCTCTCACGTAAATATGTAAATGAATAGCGTTAATAATGATGTCAGTTTAGTAAAGGATAACTCACATAGTTACATGTTAAATGTAAAGGAATGAATTGGTAAACTTGTATTAATCAATCAATGCCTTAATGGATAAATTAATAGATTAGATTATGTTTCTTTAATAGTGACATTAGGGAACTTGGGAGGACTTAGGTTTTTTGTGATAATTCATTCAAAAAAAATTATTCACATCTCTTATTAGTTAGTTGGCTTGTCCTCCTAGGTTCCCTAGCAGGGCGTGACAATGAGCATTACCAAGCACTTGTATTATCGAGCCTAAGTATTACTGAGTGTTAGTATTACCAAGAACCATTCTTAACAAGCACCTGTACCGAGCATCAATATTAGTGAGAAACTTATTAAAAGTTCTTAATACCTTGGTTAGATTTCTAGAGGCCTACAAACTAACTCAAAAATAAACAACTAAACTAAAAACAAGAAACTAGGAAAATAGAGTGTTTCTTCACCAATCTGACCCATTTTATAATCAGTCATTACATGAGTGAATGAACAAATACCTTAAAAACTAAAATAAACTAAAAACAAAAATATTCTCAAGGGATTTTAACCCTAAGTTCTCTACATGCTCCTACACCATACTCCCGCAAATCAGAGAAATCAACTTCTAGGTGATTGAATCCACTCAGGGTTGATGCCTAACTTATTGAAATCGATCTCCTACACCCATGTAGCTTTAGAATCAACTTGTCCTTTCTATTTAATATGATGATCCATTTATGTTTTGTTCTAGTCTTCTTAGCGACTCTTGAATCTAGAATCTTCTCTTCCTTTTTCTTTGGAATAATTGGGAGTTTCAATGCTTTGATATCCTCGGTGTCTACTGCAATATCATGACCTTTGTTTAGAACTGGTCCCTTATAGGATACAAGCTTTGCTAGATTAAAAACTAGAGACAATCTTGTATCAGTAGGAAGGGAAAATTTGTAAGCATTAGACCCATACTTTGCCAGAATTGTACAAGGGCCTATCTTCCTCATCTAAAGCTTACTCGGGATACCATTTTGTAGTTGTGCTTTGTTTAGGTGCACCATGACCAAATCTCCAACTGGAAATTGAACATCTCTTTTTCTTTCATCTACCTTATGTTTGGCCTGAGTTGTGATTTTTACTAATGTCTTTTTCATAGTAGCATGGACTTATATCATAGATTGAGAAAAATATTCGTCATAAACACTCTTCTCTACATTGTTTCCAAGATCCTTGAGTTTAGATATACCCCTAGGATGAATCTCATACACTATTTCAAAAGTGATATTTCCACCGGATCTATTGATTGTGTCCTTATAGGGAAATTATGCCTAAGAAATTAATTCATCTCATGATTGTCCATATTCTTTATTGAGGCATCTCAAAATATTTCCTAAGCTTCAATTCACCACTTCAGTCTGACCATCAGTCTATGGATCATATGCCAAGATAAATGAAAGATTTGTACCAAGCTTCTACCTTAATGTTTTCCAAAAATGACTCTTAAACTTAGAGTCCCTATCTAATACAATACTCAAAGGTAACCCATTTATCATTAATGATTCTCTAAAGAGGAGGTGTGTTATATAGCATGCATCGTGAGTGGTCTTGCATGGAAAAAAGTGATCCATCTTGCTAAATTTGTCCACAATCAAAAAAATACTATTTAACCATCATAGCTTTCCAAGTGGTTATAGGATTCTTCCCTTATTTGGTCCTTTCATCTCTGACAAACTTCCACCAAGTGAAAGATGTTCCTCTCAATATTGTCTTAGCTATTCTAACTTTCTGAGCTTTGATCACATTATCATAGTCAAAGTGATTCTCAAGACCTTCTATCCACTCCATGAATACTTCTGGTACAGGAGCACCTATAGAACTTAGGGTTAAAATCCCTTAAGAACATTTTGGTTTTTAGTTTTTTTTATGTTTGTAAGGTGTTTGTTCATTCACTCTTGTAATGATCGAGTGCAAAATGGGTCAGATTGGTGAAGAAAGACTCTAGTTGCCTAGTTGATTTTTTTTAGTTTAGTTGTGTATTTCTGAGGTAGTTTTTAAGACTCTGGAAATCCAACCAAGGCATTAGGAACCTTACATAAGTTTCTCGGTAATGCAGATGCTCAGTACTGGTGCTTGGAAAGAATGGTGCTAAATAATACTAATGTTTGGTAATACTCAGGCTCGATAAAATGGGCACTCAGTAATGTTGATGCCCGATAAGGATATTTCTAAGTACAAAGGTTACTTAGTGCTAGTGCTCAATATGTATTAATGGTGCTTGGTAAGAAAAGTTACGATGGCCCGAGAAAAGTGGATCTTTTATTAAGTGGATAGTATGGTCAATTGTAATGGTTCCTAAAAATATGCTTTCGACTTGAGTGGGTAGTTAAGGCTGTTCTAATGATGGAAATAAAATAAAAAGATATCTCAAGCCTTCATTCAATAAGAGGTTAGAGATAGAAAGTTGATAGAGAGATGAAGAGAGAGTTGGACAATAAGTTCAATATATTGTTTGGTTTTCTTATTTTCTAGTTAATGAAGTTGTGGGTTGTGTGTTTAATCTTTGTGATTTATTCTTTGTGCAAGTAGTGTAATTTTATTTTCTAGCAACCAGGCCTTAGTAATTACATTTCTATATTGTTTTTTCTTCTCTACGAAGAATGAATAAGCCATACCAATAGTACATTCTTCATATTCCTCCTTATCTGGAATTCCCATGGAAGACATTACTATTTCCCTATCAATACTTACTAAAAATTCACCACAATTAGTGTGAATTCACTTCTAATTTACATCATAGTAATTCATAAATTCCATAACCAGCTCAGAGCATGGGGTTATAGTTGGAAAAGTGGAAGCTTCAATCAAACCACTCTATCTAGTTTTCTTCACTGTAGAACCTTTCCAGGGATTTATCAATCTTCAAAGAATTTCATCAATAGTCACTTTCAGAAGGGTTGTTTCTTCTAACTCTGGAAGAGAACTAACTAGACAGGATGAGGACTTCAACTTAGTAAATGATGTCTCTTTATACTTCATCTTATTTAACAATTAATATTTTAGAATAAGAAGACAAGAAATTTGAGAAGAAACAAGAAAAATTGTTATTCTTCAACAGACTGCTTAAGATAGAAGTTTAGAGTTTGACGACTCACCAGAATTCATGAAAATGTCAGTGCTGTAACTTTGAAATTACCTCCATCATCTCTCTATCTCTGTGATGATGAAATAAATCAAGACTAAATGAGAAAAAAGAAATATAAATTTTTTTTATTAATGAAAAACATCTTCCTGGATTCACGGCATGCCTAAACTTTCATTTCATAAGCGCGAACCAAATGTCAAAGTGACATTATTCTTACATCTCATTAATTAACTATCATTTCACACCATTTGAGTTTACAAAATAATTATTAACTCTCCTTGAAAAGGTATGGTTGATTAAAATTTTAAATGCTCCAGCTTATTTTCTATATGTACCATCATTACCTTTATTTATTATGAAATCCATTGTGGATCCAAAATGATAATTTTTAGATTTGAAATTTTTATATGGAACTTTGAAAGTTCAATTGAAATTTTGAATCAAAGATGACAGACTTGACCAAAGACACAATGGCTTCTTAAATTGATAACAAAGACTCATCTTATGCTTGCACTTGTATAATTTGAACTTTGAAAGTTCAAATTAAATTTCAAATTGAGGATTACCACCTAAAGGAAATCTAGCCAGAATGAAGTTATGACAATGCTAGATGTGAAAGCCATATTTGAACATGGGAATTTTAACTTTTGAAATTTCAAAATAAATTTCATAAACTGAAATTTCATAACAAAGAGGAGAAACAAACATAAATAACATTGGTGAAAGAAAAATAAAACCAGTATAAAATTGCCTCTAACTGGGGACCTGGAACGATGAGGGAGAAGGAATGAACTCTAAATTCTCTGGATTTACAAAATTGGGCTATGGGGTCATATGGCCAAACATTGACAAAATAAAAATCTCTAACGCTAAGCACAACAAAAGTTACATACAAGGGAAAACACAAAAGCTTCACATCTGATACAATTTCAGGTCTTTCCCATTACCAAGTAAGGGCAAGGGCATTCCATGAAGTTATTTTAACTTAAATGAATTAGGTCTAAGGGCTTCACTTATAACAAAGGGACCCTTCCATAGATTTTTGAACTTACCATGAGCATCTTTTGGTTCTCAGCGCTTGTCCCAGAGAAACACTTGATCTTCTGGCATGACTTTCCTTGGCCTAACTTTCTTATCAAAAATATGTTTTACTCTAGTCTAATGCTTTTTTATGTGACCAACAAGCCTTTCTCTTTCTTCACATATCCTTGTTAGGTAAATGACTCTTTTTTCAATTGCACTTTTGAAATTACGGTCTTCAATCACTTTTTGTAGTTTAGTCATAGATAATTCCAATGGGAGTGACAACTCAGCTTCATCTCCATACACCAGGTTGAAGAGAGACATCCATATTTACATTTTAGGATAATTTATGTGTTCCCACAACTCCTCATAAATCCTTTGTGCCAATATTAAGAATTCTCACTTACTAATTTCCTCATGGCGTTGATCAGTTTTTTATTACTTGATTCAGCTTGACCGTTACCTTCGGGGTAATAGTCTTAGGAATGAGAGAGGATTATACTATGATCATAAAAAAACATTGTAATTTGTGTGAGGATAAATTAGAGGCATTATATGTCACTAATTAGTTTAGAGTGCCAAACATTACTAGGATAAAGTTCTTCACAAAATCAGAGACCACTGCTGAGGTAGTCTTCTTCACCCGGATAGCTTCGACCCATTTTGTAAACTAATTTATTGTCGTCAAAATATGAGTGTGACCTATGGATGAGAGAGGATTCAAAGGACCTATAAAGTAAAGACCCCACTAATGAAATGGTTCTTCAATTATTACTGGCATCAAAGGTAGGGCTAGTAATTTTGGTTTGCTAGTGAACAACTTACACTTTTCACATTTTGCAACCCATTGCTATGCATCCTTGAACATACCTCGTGAATAATAATAGTTTCTCAAGAAAATAAAGGTATTCACTGTAGAAGATAATTTTCCTCTGCATGCTTCATTATGATAGGCTTTAAGAATTTTCTCTTGTTTTTCTTTATCCACACATCTGAGAAATATACCATCCAATCCATTTTTTGTAAAGGATGCCATCAATAATCACATACATAGTGGCTTTGAGCTTTAGATTTCACTTCTCCTTTGGGATCAAGTGTTCTAGAAAGTCTCTATAAGTCAAGTAGTGTGCCACATCAAAAAACCAAGGATGAGTTAGACATACCAGTAGCATTAAGGGAAGCTTTTCTTTCTCATCTTCATTTTTTGCTAACAACCTGCACAGTCCATGTCCTCAAACCAGTTTGGTGGGTGTGATATCCAGATCAAATTATTGAATCTTGGTTACCCAAGATGTCCTTTTGTTGATACCAAGCTCTTTTTGTCTTAGAATACTTTTTATAGCAGTGTTTGGAACAAAAACCTTGGAGTGAGAATGAAGTATGTAGTATCTAAACTATTTTACACCCTTTATCATTGAAAAGGCTTATTTCTCTGCCAGTGAATAATTTAGTTCATGGTTTTTTAATGGGACACTCATGAATGAGATCAAATTTTTCTATCCCTAGATCACTTTTCTGCATTATAATCCCTCACAAAGAATTATCAAAAGGATTACAATGAATAATGAAATCCTTCTTAAATTCAGAATGAACCAGAGTTGGAGCTTTTGCAATTGCTTCTTTAACTATTTTCAATGTTGTTGCAGCCTCACTACCCCATTTGAATGTTTTTTTTCACTCATTAAGTTCATGAGAGGCTTCGTGGTTTTAGAAAAGTCTGAAACAAATTTCCTTAAGAAATTAACTTGACCAAAAAAGCATTTTACTCTAGTTTTGTAAAAGTATTCAAATGTTCCTCAACTGAGACCTTCCCATTAATAGTATTCAAATGTTCCTAAACTGAGACCTTCACATATCGAGTAAATCATGGCACCACATGTTTAGCACCTTTAGGTAAAGAATGATGTTCTAGAAGTTTTAGAGGTCCCACAATGGAACCCCAAGGATTAGTAGCCATAATGTTTAATATAGGTGGAAATTAATATTCAAGGGTGTAGGTATCCTTCAAAGGACTAGAGAATGGAATGATCGTGAGGATATAGATTTCTGAGATGGTTTAGGCTTATGTATGGATGAATGAGATAGGGTTAAATAAAGGGTACCAGTAAGTCATTTAATGTCTTCTAAATATTGATCTACTAACCCCTTCTTTGCCTGAGACCTAGTAAAACATTTGGAATCCATAATTTAAGTCTTAAAGCCCTTGGAATCCTCTATCCAAAACTATGACTTCCTGAGCTATTGGAAGTTATCTTAACCATTCACTTATTTACTCTTATTTCTCAATTACTAACCTGACCTACTGAAACTACTAATTGTTGGTTCTTAGTTTGTAGGCTAAAGAGTTGAGATTAACACTGATGTCTTCTTGAGTGTCTAAAAATTGAAAATCAGACCACAATAGTGGAGGGATTTCTTCTTGTCTAGGTATCACATCAATAGGTAACAGCATCATTACTCATTTATAAATAAAATTAAAAACAGACCTACTTAGTATTAATTCCCCAGTAGAGTCACCAAAAATCTGTTAGTTAATAGGTTTATCCCCAAAATTAATCAAAGATGATCAAGTGAATGAACATCCACAACCCTATGGGAAAAATCAATTAATTACCAGTTGGGGTTCTCCTTAATGGTCAAGTCCCTCTACAAGCCCCATCCACATCATCTTAGAGGATGAAGAAGTTACCAAAGAAGAATTGTCAATAAAAGGTAACTTAGATGTTGATATAAATGATGAATCATGGTTAGACAACATTGTTAATACCACTACAGGAAAAGACCCTATAGTAGAAGTTCAAAAAGATGTAGACATCAATGTTGCAAAGGGAAATACCGATGATTAGGACACAGCTATTGACACTACAATAGTCAATACACCGACAAACATGAATATATTAATAGATGCTATTGATATTCAGTCTTGTCAGGATAAATCATCTAAGAAAGATGATGATATACCCAAGGATATGGGTACCGATGAAAATAAAGTTTCATCCAACACTCCCAAGGATACAGATACATAAATGAAGGATGCAACCGATGATCAGCAAAATCTATCAAAAGATCAAAACAAAGAGGTGATGACATTATTTTGCCATTAGTACACTTAGTGAAAAGCATTGACAAAGATCACCGGCAGACTAAGGCCTTACTGCCAGACTACAAGCTTCACCGATAGATTACAAGCATTACTAGCAAACAGATAGCATACCTAACAAAATACAAAGGTCACAAGAAATATGCTAAGTATAGAATCGACAAGCATCACCAGCGACCACAAGCATCATCAGTGACACAGTTTTGAGAACTAACCTGATAGAAACAGAAAAGGCATAATCGATGAGAAGTTCAAGAAAGGATCACTGATGACCAAGAAAACTGATAGTCAGTTAAAGAACCCGCAAATTGTGGATCTATTTTTTACACGACGGATAAAGAAATGTAATTCTATTTATAGAGTTTTTATTTGTTTTAAATCATAACTTGAGGGTGAAGAAAGATTTATGTAAATGTTTTAATGCATCCTAATGGATCTAAAACATATCTAAATAAAGATCAAGGTCAAATTGTAAACCTTGGATCTAGAGTCAACTTGCGATGCATGAATCAAGAACTGAGTCTAATTTAGTATAAATAGATGTTCAAACTCAATTGTGAGTGATGAATTCATTATTGTTAATACCCACGAAGAGCATCTAAGGAGTAGAAGGCAGAATTCATGCAAAGGTCAGAAATAGAATACATCAGTTATCAAGAACACACAGAGGCTACTGATAAGCAGATAAAGGTATTATTCAATCATGGAAGGATGATTACTAATATGTATGAAGCTTTATAGGATCTATTATCAGCAATTGAATATTTCATTTATCATCAGATCAAAGACTTATGTAGTTACATTCTAACAAGTACATCACATCTAAAATCCTTTTGTAGAAGGTGGACTTAACCGTTCTTTATAGAGTGCACACTTAATAGTGTTGCTAAAGTTTCAAATGAAGTAGATCTTAACAGGTCTCCACTATAATACTCCTAACAGGGTAGGTCATGAAAAGTGACCAATTGTAAGCCTTAACTGGCCCCTTCTTATATGCAGATAGTGAAGTGTTGTGGGTAACAATCCCCACCGCAATTTTTACTTCCTAACAAAAGTTTTCTGCAATATCATATCTTGTGTCATGTGTTATCTATTTTCATGAATGTTTCTGTTATGGTTACATACTAAATAATTTATGATATGATTTCATATACATAAAGAAACATGAACAGTTAGATAAGATAATTTGCAAACTGATGATTAAGGGTTAATGGGCTAACCAAGAAAAGTTTCAAAGGTATTGATTCACCCCTCCCGTCTCAGTACGTCATCTCAATATAATTCCAATAATTGGTATTAGAGCCTGGTCTCTCTCTTGAAAATCTTAAAGACTTGAGAGAAAAGATCAGAGTAATGGACAAGTTCAGACTGGACATGACTATTGAGAATGAGTAGTTACAGATGAAAATAAACTATGAGCAGTACAAGGAAGCGAAAATAAAACTGACAAACTTTCTTGATGAAAGAAAGATTACGGCAACCAGGCTGAATGAGAAAGACTACAAAGAAATGGAAATACAAGAGTACTTTGAAACAACAGAATCATCATTAAGAAAAGGTTCAGACGCATCAGTTGAAGAAATTACAAGTATGCAAGAGATCAATCTACATCTGACAAATCAAATCAAGATGTTGCAAATTGGTCAAGAAACCCAAATGGTAAAAATGATTGATGTCATGAATGATGCAAGAAAAGCTGAAAATGAAAGAACACTAGCCAGTCATGATAGGAGGAAAATTACAAAGAAACTTCAAGAGAAAGAATCAGAAATTCTAAGACTCACTGAGCATCACCATGAGGTTACCAACTAGATTATTCTTATGAGTCAAGAAGAAAATAGATTAAATACAGAACTCATTAAAAGAATACAGATCATAGGTGAGCTAAGTGAAGAGAATGAAAAATTGAAGTATGAAATCAAAGTCCAGAATCAACACAATGAATTGATCAAAAAGGCTAAGGATAACAACAGAAAGATGGATGATTTCCTTGATGGACAAAGAAGAGTCAACAACTACACATGATTAGGGTACAATGAGAATGGTGAATCCTCAAATCAACCAGATCAGAGGAATGCTTTCACAACCCCAAGATCCAAGAAACTATCATGCAATCACTGTGGAAAACTAGGCCACACCTCAAACATCTG
>MU224896.1:3568632-3585481 GCA_018584345.1 Thuja plicata
ATAAATGTCAAAAGAAAGGACACAAAGCACATGAGTGTAGATCCAAAGTGATAAATCCAAAGAGAAAAACCTATATGGACAAGTACTGTCCTACATGCAAGATGAATGGGCATACACATAAGGAATGTTAGAAAAAGAATAATAAGGCATGGACTCCAAAGGAGAATGATAAAAGCTACAAACCCGCAAGAGTAGGTAACTCATATGTTTGGGACTATAACACATGGGTAAATTGTACAACATGTGGAAGGTATGGTCATATTGCTGCCAACTGTATTAGAAAGTGGACAAGAAGGTCAAGAGGATGGTCCAATCTAGGTATGGCATGTTTACATTGTCATAAGGTTGGACATGTGATAAAAGATTGCAAAGACTGACTGACAGACACAAATACACATCCCAATGGAAATACCATTGATGACATCAAAAGAATGAGAAACAAGATGTAGGTAAAAGCCACAAACACTGAAGGTGCTAGAACAAGCAATGAAAATGGTGACACCCCATCCACTGGATCCAGTGACATCACTACATCTAACTAGATTGCACAAGTAAGTATGGAACTGCATTATGACAAGTTTTACTATGCATCATTTCCATTATACATAGTTCATATTGTAATATAGGCATGAATAAAGATGCAATATATTGTTACTTGTTAATCTATTGAAAAGAAACCATTGGTTATTGGGCACAATATGCATTGGTGAACACACATAGAAAAGGTTAGCATTACTTACAGGAATGTATTGGTCATTACACATGCTAAGTGTAAACCGACAGATATTGGTGAATATTGAATCAACAAAAGTTGTCTTCACAACCTCACCGATAATCATCGCTGAAGTCTCCAAAACCGCTAGCAACCCTGATGCTTTGCATAGACACCAACGGTATTATGAATGTCTTTACCGACAAAAGCAATCTTCATAAATTGATGAGTTGGTAAGCATTTATGACAACTTAGGGCACAAAAAGGTATAAAAGCCCGACATGTAAGCTCATTTTTGCACCCACAATTTTTTAGCAGAGCAGAGCAGACTAGAACGATTTGAGAGTAGATTGGAAAGTGACCCAATAGAAGTCAAACACAAAGCATTCAGATTCACAGGAAATCACAGAGAATCAGTAAGTTAATACACTCACCGATAGCACTGTCTTTACTTTGAAAAAATCCCTAAATTGCAAATACAATAGCATCAACCTCTAGGGTAGAGAAAATTAAGGATGACAAGAAGAAACCCTTCAGACTTGTCAATGGAGGAGCATGTGCTAAACTTAAGTATAAATTACACCCTGAAATAGCTTCTCAACCAGACGATTCTAGAGCATTCTCTTGAATCCCACCTAGGGTTTTGCTAGTAGAGGATGTAAGGTCCTACATTCACTGCAAGATCTTGGAGATAGGAGATCTAGACCTTGATAACACCTATGCGGAACTTTTTGATGATGCTGGAAATCTCAAAGAAGAGCATAAACACTTGGAAGTAAAGGGAGTCACAAATGAACTACATTTTCCTATGGTTTTCAAGACAGAATGGATTAAAATCATTCTTAGCAGAGGTCACAACAAAGCTCTATGGCTGAACAAGTCAAAAGCTATAAAAAAAATGATGTTATACATGCGGTTACTGGTTACCCTACAACCGATAAGTTGCAGGCTCACAAACACCCATCTTTGGTAGAATTTGAAAGACTAACTGGTGCAAAATCAGATAAAAGGGCACTGAAGGTCAACACCATTACCAATGCAGAGCTAAAGTTTGGAGCATGTGTCATTGGATACAAAATCTTCCAAGCAAGCAAAATCAACATCATATCTAGTACTGTTATGAGCACAGCGTACAAGATTATCAAACAGGGGAAGAAGATGGATCTGGCAGAGATCTTATTAAATCAATTTGAGGAGAACATGTGCACAATAAGGTCTTCAAGGACAAACACATGTAATTTTGGTTCCCTCATAATATGTATATTCATTTATTTTGAAGAATAATTTCCTTCCATAGGAAAAGTTGCATGGGACACAAATAGACCCATTACCATTCAGATTAGTGAATTCATAGAATCACTTGGTATAGATTTTGACAATGTAATACATGAATATTTCAAAACCATTAAAGAAATGCTACAAGCAAGAACTAGAATTCCTGAGAGTCTGATAGAGGAACATTGAGAAGAGATATGTTTTATGGTGGATACAGATTTCACTTACATACAAGTAGTAGTTCCAAGGAAATCATGGCTTTCAAAGTTGGATTATGAAATCAAAACATGATTAGCAAATGAATGCATCAAGGCATTATTAAATGAACCCATAGACAACAAGAAATTGAGATTTGGTACCTATGAGGAAGCCAAACTGAAGATTAAGACAAATCTTGTTGTCAAGAAGGCTGTAAAATTGTCAAAGAGAATGGTAAAGAATTTGAAAAAGAACTTAAAAATATCTTCTAAAGGAGAAGAAGAAGAAGGTGAAGAGGAACAAAAGGGTAAGGAGGAACTCATAGAGGAACAACTTCCCATCGGTGATACAACAGAGAAACAAGAATTAGAGGAAGATAATTTTGATTCACCACCTCCTCCTTCACCAAAGAAATCTAGAACAAGGAGCCAAACAACACATGATGCTATTCCTTCTCCCATGGTAAAAGGGAAGGTGTACAAGAAGAAACCTACACCTCAAAAGGAAAAACAACTAGCTAGGGAACCTACCAAAAGGAGGAAATATGTTTAGAATGATGAGGACTTAGAGGAATCAGCTATGGATGAACCTGACACTGTAAAACTTGCAAAGGAAAAAGAAAAGGTTTCACCACCAACTGAAGACATTGATGACATATGTAAGTCTATTTTTGAAGCTAGATCTGTTAGACAACCTAAAATTAGGAAATTGTTACAATGGGATACAGTAGAATAGAATAAAATTGAAGATACACTTATTGCTAAGATTTGCAAACACTATTATGTCCCACTGCACTTCACTACACATGATGTTCCACAAGAATTATTAGATAAAATATCTTCTAGATTCACTTTTTCACTCCATGAGGAGAAGAGGATAAGAGAAACAGTACTAGTCTCTCTTATGCCTCCTAAATCAACAAGAGAGGAAATCAAAAAAGTCATGGAGAAATATGCAAAAATATTCTCACCCAAGTTGAGATCTTATAAATTTCTAAAAGAACAACTTATAGAGCTAGAAGAGGACACTCATAGAACATGGAGTGAGATACTCAATCCTAATGAGGAAAGCAGTCCTAAAAAGGAACCTATCAACAAAATAGGTAACTTAAAAGTTGAGTTAGATAGTGAAGAGATATAGATCATAGGCCAAAAACAAACTGATGTTATAGATAAGGACTGGTCAAAAGATGGTAAAGATGATCAAGTACCAGCAAGCCCCATCCACATAAACTTGGAGGATGAAAAAGTTACCAAAGAAGAAATGTCAATAAAAGGTACCTTAGATGTTGATATAAATGATGATTTATGGATAGACAACATTGTCGATACTATTATAGGAAAAGACCCTACAACAGAGGTTCAAAAAGATGAATACATCAATGCTGCAGAGGGTAAGACTGACAGACAGGACATAGCTATTGACACTGCAATAGTCAATACACCAACAAATATGAATATATTAATAGATGCCATTGATATACAGTCAAGTTAGGATAAATCATCTAAGAAAAATGATGATATACCCCAGGATATGGGTACCGGTGAAAAAAAAGGTGCATCCAACACTCCCAAGGATACAGATACTGAAATGAAGGATGCAACCGATGATCAGCAAAATCTATTAAAAGATCAAAAAAAAGAGATAGCTGATAAAACTGATGATACATTGAGGTTGATGAAAAAGAAAAAAGTGAAGGAGTCAAGCAAGATGAAGGGACAAAACTCAAAGAAAACATATATGTTGATACACCCAAGTCACATGAGGAGACGTCTTCACCAAACCAATAGGTGGACTTAGAACAGATACACAAGGATGCCTCATATTCTCAACACTCACCCACCAAGTCAACCCAGTCTCATGATTTACAAATGGTGGTACATCAATCTGCCACACAGCCAAAGAAGAAGAAGAAGAAAATAGTAAAGAAGGATATATTGGCTGTGACACTAGATGAGATCATTGAAGTTCTATGTCAGAGAAAAGTCACACAGAAGAAGATGATACAAGAACATAGGGAAAACATGGCACTTGAAAAATCCAAAGAGATACTCCAACAACTTGTTCCTGAAGTGAAACTTGAAGAAAATGCTTTAGTAAAGGAACAAATTGTTGTTCTTACCGACGCCATCACAGAGCAAGGTATAGATGTAGAACAAGCAATGGAAGAGTAAGAAGAAAAAAAATATCAATTCAAGTTAATTGATAAAATCAGCCAAGAAGTGGCATTGAACAAGGTAAATTTCTCAGGACTCACTAAAGAATTAGAGCCAATGATTGCTGAAGCAATCACATTAGTTCAAAAGATGTGCACACTAGACAAATTTGCAAAAGAGAATAGTGACAAACTAGAAAAAATAGATCATAATATCACAACAAGTGCACAAAGCCTAACCTCTCATGCCGATAGCATAAAGTCACATCATGACATGACCTTATAGGAAAATAGGCTAAGGAAAGAAATATGGGATGCTGAAACACAATTCAGAGGTGAGATTACTAAACTTCAAGCACATATTCTACCAAATCTTACTATTCTGCAGCAACATATTTCTGATTCTAGAAATCTGATAGCAACCCCTGAGATGTCTGTAGTAGACAACATCTATGATGTACATGTATGGATTTCACTAGAGAACATGGCTCTAGAAATGCTGAAGGAAAAATGGGAAAAGATGATGGAGGAAATTAAGTCCTCACATTCCCAACTTTTTGAAAAACTGTAAGTACCTTTGCCTTTAGAATCAAAAAAGGAGGAAAGGACATGTATATAGGTATGTACAATATGTACAATATATATACATATATATCAAAAAAGATAAAATAAAAATACATAAGGATATGTATATATACTTACACTTATCGGCATATACATAGGGGGAGTCATTCAAATGACTAAGGAAGAAGTATACGCAAGTGTACATACTAATACACTCAGTATGTTGCACATATCATGTTTTTCATACTAATGTCAAAGGGGGAGATTGATGAAATTATTTTTCCATTAGTACACTTAGTGAAAAACACTGACAGAGATAACTGACAGACTAAGGCATTACCGCTAGACTACAAGCTTCATCGATAGATTACAAGCATTACCGGTGAATAGCTAGCATACCCAATAGAATACAAAGGTCACAAGAAAAATGCTAAGTATAGAATCGACAAGCATCACCGGCGACCACAAGCATCACCGGTGACACAATTTTGAGAACTAACCCAATATAAATAGAAAGGGCATACCCGACAACAAGTTCAAGAAAGGAACACCGACGACCAAGAAAACCGACCGTCAGAACCGACAGTCAGTTAAAGAACCCACAGATTGTAGATCTGATTTCTACACGACGGATAAAGCAATCTAATTCTATTTATATATTTTTTATTTGTTTTAAATCATAACTTGAGGTTCAAGTAAGCTTTATGTAAATGTTTTAATACATCCTAATGGATCTACAACATATCTAACTAAAGATCAAGGTCAAGTTGTAAACCTTGCATCTAGAGTCAACTTGTGATGCATGAATCAAGAACTAAGTCTAATTTAGTATAAATAGATGTTCAAACTCAAGTGTAAGTGATGAATTCATTGTTGTTGATAGCTGCAAAGAGCATCTAAGGATCAGAAGGCATAATTCATGCAAAGGTCAGAAATAGAATACATTAGTTATCAAGAACACATAGAGGCTACTGATAAGCAGATAAAGGTATTGTTCAATCATGGAAGGATGATTACTAATATGTATGAAGCTTTATAGAATTTGTTATCAGCAATTGAAGATTGCATTTATCATCAGATCAAAGACTTATGTATTTGCATTCTAACAAGTGCATCACATCTAAAATCCTTTTGTAGAAGGTGGATTTAACCATTCTTTCCAAATCTCTTAACAGAGTGCACACTTAACAATGTTGCTAAAGCTTCAAATGAAGTAGATCTTAACAGGTCTCCACTGTAATACTCCTAATAGGGTTGGTCATCAGAAGTGACCAATTGTAAGCCTTAACTGGACCCTTCTTATCTACAGATAGTGAAGTCTTGTGGGTAAAAGTCACCACCGTAGTTTTTACTTCCTAACAGGAGTTTTCTGCGATATCATATCTTGTGTCATGTGTTATCTATTTTCATGAATGTTTATGTTATGGTTACATACTAAATAATTTATGATATGAATGCATATACATAAAGAAAGATGAACAGTTAGATAAGATAATTTGAAAACTGATGATTAAGGGTTAATGGGCTAACCAAGAAAAGTTTTAGAGGTCACCCCTCCCCTCTTAGTACATCATCTCAATATAATTCCAACAAGAGGTAGATAATAAAACTGATGATATATTGAGAAAGGTTGAAGAAGAAGATAAGAGTGAAGGAGTCACGACAAATGAAGGTATAAAACTTAAAGAAGATTCATCTGTTGATACACCCAAGGCACATGAGGAGATGTCCTCACCAAACTAGCTATAGACTCAAAACAAAAACAAAAGGAAGCCTCATCTGCTTGACCCTCACCCACCAAGTCAACCCAATCTCACACTTTATAGATGGTGGTACATCAATCAGCCACCCAGCCAAAGAAGAAGAAAAAGAAATTAGTAAAGAAAGACATCTTAACTATTACAATGGATGAAATCATAGAAGTTCCAAACTAGGATATTACCACTTTGGACAGTGACAAACTTCAAGAGTTTGGAGTGCTATGTCAGAGAAAATCCATTCAAAAGAAAATTATAAAAGAATATATAGGGAAAAAATGGCACTTGACAAAGAAAAATATATTCTCCAACAACTTGTTCCTGAGGTAAAACTTGAAGAAAATGCTATAGTTAAGGAACAAATTGTTGTTCTTACCGACGCCATCACAGAGCAAAGTATAGATGCAGAGCAAGCTATGGAAGAACAAGAAAAAAAGAAATATAAATACAAGTTAATTGATAAAATCAGCCAAGAAGTGACACTAAACAAGGTAAAGCTCTTTGAACTCACTGATGAATTAGAGCCAATGATTGCTGAAGCAATCACCTTAGTTCAAAAGATGTGCACACTTGAGAAATTTACAAAGGAAAATAGTGACAAACTAGCAGAGATAGATCATAATGTTACCACCAGTGCACAAAGCCTAACCTCACATGTCGAAAGTATAAAGGCACATCATGACAAGGTCATAGAGGTGAACAGGCTAAGACAAGAAATATGGGATCCTGAAACACAACTAAGAGGTGAGATTACAGAACTACAGGCATATATTCTGCCTAATCTTACTATTTTACAACAACATATTTCTAATGCAAGAAATCTTATTGCAACCCCTAAGATGTCTGTAGTAGACAACATCTATGATCTACATGTAAGAATATCACTAGAGCACATGGCTCTAGAAATGCTAAAAGAGAAATGGGAAAAGATGATGGAGGAGATCAAGTCCACACATTCCCACCTTTTTGACAAACTGTAAGTACCTTTGCCTTTAGAATCAAAAAAGGAGGAAAGGAAATGTATAGTGTATGTATAGAAGAATAGATATATATAAATATAGATATGTATATATACTTGCACTTACCAGCATATACAAAGGGGGAATCATTCAAATGACTAAAGTAGGAGTATACACAGGTGTACATACTAATACACTCATTATGCTGCACATATCATGTTTTTGATACTAATGTCAAAGGGGGAGATTGATAACATTAATTTTTCCATTAGTACACTTAGTGAAAAACATTGATAGAGATCACCGACAGACTACAGAGATCACCGGTGGACTACAAGTATTACCGGTGAACAATGAGCATACCTGACAGAACACAAAGGTTATGAAAAATGCTAAGTATGGAATTGACAAGCATCACCGGTGACTACAAGCATCACCAACGATATAGTTTTGAGAAAAAAACTGATGGAATAGAAAAGGCATACCCGATGACCAGTTCAGGAAAGGAACATTGATGACCAAGAAAACCGACCGTCAAAATTGACAGTCAGTTAAAGAACCTGCAAATTGTGGATCTGAGTTTTACACGTCAGATAAAGCTATGTAATTCTCTTTATAGAGTTTTAATTTGTTTTAAATCATAACTTGAGGGTCAAGAAAGCTTTATGTAAATGTTTTAAAGCATCCTAATCAATCAAAAACATATCTAACCAAAGATCAAGGTCAAGTTGTAAACCTTGGATCTAGAGTTAACTTGCGTATCGTGAATCAACAATTAAGCCAAAAATTAGTATAAATATATGTTCAAATCAATTGTGAAATATGAATTCATTGTTATTGATAGCCACGAAGAGAATCTAAGGAGCAGAAGGAAGGATTCATGCAAAGTTCAGAAATAGATCATATCAGTTCTCAAGAACACACAGAGGCTATCGATGAGCAGATAAAGGTATTATTCAATCATGGAAGGATGATTACTTATACATAGGAAGCTTAATAGGATATGTCATAAAAAATTAAAGATTATATACATCATCAGATCAAAGACTTATGTAGTTGCATTATAACAAGTGCATCACATCTAAAATCCTTTTGTAGAAGGTGGACTTAACCATTATTTACAAATCTCTTAACAAAGTGCACACTTAATAGTGTTGCTAAAGCTTCAAATGAAGTATATCTTAATAGGTCTCCATTTTAATAATCCTAATAGGGTAGGTCATTAAAAGTGACCAATTGTAAGCCTTAACCGGCTCCTTCTTATCTGCAGATAGTGAATTCTTGTGGGTAACAATCCCCACCGTAGTTTTTACTTCCTAACAGGAGTTTTCTACGATGTCATATCTTGTGTTATGTGTTATCTATTTTCATGAATGTTTTTGTTATGGTTACATACTAAGGAGCTTATGATATGATTACATATACATAAAGAAAGATGAACAGTTAGATAAGATAATTTACAAACTGATGATTAAGGGTTAATGGGCTAACCAAGAAAAGTTTTAGAGGTACTGATTCACCCCTCCCCTCTCAGTATATCATTCCAATATAATTCCAATAATACCATATTTCTTGACCTCTATCATTTGGGCCATTACTACCATTAATTGAGTTTTTTCTTTATCCCATTTGGTCACCTCTACATTTAGAATACCTTAAGCACCAACATCTTCATAGTTTTGACTGAGATCATCTATGTTTTTGCTTCCACGATCAATCACTGTTACAAGAAGGAATATGATTCATTAATTGAATTATTACGTAGAATCTGTTCCTTCATCTGTTTATTATCTGGAAATTTTAGATCAAAAGTTAATGGGGTCTGTGTTGTTAAGACATGATCTAGAAGATGAATGGAGTAAATATAGTCAACCATCTAGGAGATTGCTAATTTGATTTGCTTCCTTTCTTTCTCATCCTTCTAGGATCTTGTTACAATTTTCTTTATGGAGGATTCCCAATGTTGAACATCTACTGCATGAGTAGCCACTCCCAGGTCAACCTTTCTGACCATGAAATATTTGGCTATTACCTCATATGAATCCTTCTCATTCTTAGGAATAAAAATTTCTCCAAACCAACGTCTAGTATTAGCATTTGTGTCTATCATTTCCTTAGTCTTGGGAGTTTCAATATTTACCTCTTTTCCTAAACATTTTCTCACCATGTCATTATCAGGCAGAGAAATTGGTACAATACTCCTCTATTTGGTGATAGAGGCCAGAGCCATGCTAGTGTATCTACTAAATATCTAGTAGGATGGGTTTATTAAAAAGTTGAATCAATAGATAGAGTGGCATTGGTGCCATTATCTTTACTCTTTTATCCACCCCCTTCAATGTTATCCAAATTCATCATGCCTAGAGCTTGATCTTCTATTGGGGTTTTTTCTTCTTCAACAGAGTCCAATTCCACAAATTCATGGTTAATTACAACCATCTTTAGCCTCTTGCTTTAGGAATGTGTATTCCTTGTTGGAATAGGAGAATCACAACTAAGGAATCCTTCTTTGTTAAAATAACCTCCAAATCAACTGTACTTGCAATATCAAGTTCAATAGGAAAATTAGGAGAAGAGGTTTCATTTTCAGGAAACATAGTATCCTAGTTTTGTACATGAGTTTCTGGTTTAGAAATCTTTAACTTTCCCAATCTTTCTCCCTTAACCATTTTTCGTTCTTCTTATCACATTAAATGTCATGTGTTGAATACTTTCCTCCTCTTTCCTATTCCAATCTATTTTTGCAAGGGGTTTTTTTGTACTCTTCAGTTGTATTTAGAATCCAACACTTCTTCATCTTCACACTCTTTAACTCCTTTAATGATCATAGGAAGATCCATTCCTACAATTTTCCACAAGGTGAGGTGGTACCATAATCTCTTATGCACCTCAAATTCATCCTCACAATATTTCTAGTAGTCCTCCAATTGAGCTATGTGGGTGAAGCCTTCTTTCATGCCCATGTAAGACCTAACAAAACCATTACTATCCAATTTCAGGCATGCATTATATATTTTGAGCATAAAGACTTTGAATTGTAGTTTTAAAGTGAGGGCATCTAAGGTGAACTTACAACAGTATTGTCCTAATTCCATAGGAAATGTAATTCCTAAAGGTTTCTCTCCTTTTAAGCTCTTATCTATAATTGACAACAGTCTACAAACCTCTATGAGTACCAAATGATCTAGCACATATCTGGGCAACTTGAAGGGCTCACCTTTGAATCTGCCAACTCTGATATAGGTAAATCTGGGAAATTGAATAAAGAAACTACCATAGGTTTGAATTAGATGTATGGATTCATCAGAGAGCCTTTTGTGTAAGCTCACACGTAATTCAAAAATGAGATGACCCAAAAATACATCATTCACTCTGGGAAAATTCTCTAAACATATCTTTAGCTTTAACAGGGGATAATAATCATAAATTTTAATTCCTGGCATCAAGGGTTCATGAGGAAACCCATGCCATTTTCTGGAGCTGGCTAGAATATAAAATAGGAAAGATAACATGTAGAAACCTCTCATACCATCAAAGTTGGCTAACCCTTTATGTACATTCTCAGCGATGAGCTCACCCCAGTCTAATAATTTCTTTCATTTTTTTATCACTTGTATATAAAATAACATCCAATCTTCCCAATGAAAATTATTTTGATTTCCCTTAACCCTATTTAACAAAATAACCAAATATTTTATCTCATGGATAAGATCTTTGCAGGTAAGGGGTTTTGGAAGATGGGAGCCACCTTTCTTAGTATCTAGCAATCAGGCCCTTGTTATTACATTTCTATACTATTTCTTCTTCTATATGAAGAATGAATAAACCAAACCAATAGTCCATGCTTCATATTCCTCCTTAATAGGAATTCCCATGGTATACATTACCATCTCCCTATCAATCCTTACTAAAAATTCACCAGAATTAGTGTGAATGCACTTCTCATTTCCATCACGGTGATTCATACATTCAATAACTAGTTCTGAGCATGGAGTTAAAGTTGGAAAAGTGACGGCTTCAATCAAACCACTCTATCTTATTTTCTATGCTATAGAACCTTTCCAGGGATTTCTCAATCTTCCAAGAACTTCCTCAATAGTCACATTCACAAGGGCTATATCTTCTAACTATGGAAGAGAACTAACTATACTAGACAAGGAATTAAGTTAGGCAACAATGACATGTTATACTTCATCTTATTTAACAATTAAAATTCTTTAAAAAGAAGACAAGGAATTCGAAAAGAAAATTGAAAACTTTCTATTCTTCAACAGATTGTTTAAGCTAGAAGTTGAGAGTTTGATGACTCACTAGAATTCATGAAAATGTTAGTGCTGTGAAATTGAAATTACCTCCTTTATCTCTTTGGCTCTATGATGATGAAATAAAACAAAATTGAATGAGAAAAAATAAATATAACTTTCATTTATAAAGGAAAATGATCTTCCTAGATTTTCTACATGCCTAAACTTTCATTTCATAAGAATGAACTAAATGTCAAAGTGACATTATTATAACCTCTCTTTAATTAACTATTATTTCACACCCTTTGAGTTTACAAAATAATTATTAACTCTCCTGGAAAAGGTATGGTTGATTAAAATTTTAAATGCTCTAGCTTATTTTCTATCTGTATCATCATTACCTTTATTTATTATGAAATCTGTTGTGGATCCGAAATGAAAATATTTAGATTTGAAGTTTTAATATCAAATTTTGAATGTGCAATTGAAAGTTCAATTGAAATTTCAAATTGAAGATGATAGACTTGACCAAATATGCGACAACTTGTTAAATTGATAACGAAGACTCATCTTCCACTTGCATTTGTATAATTTGAACTTTGAAAGTTTAAATTAAATTTCAAAATCAGGAAAACCACCTAAAGGAAAGCTAGCCAGAATGAAGCTGTGACAACGCTAGACACACAAGCTAGATTTGAACATGGGAATTTGAACTTTTGAAAGTTCAAAATATAGTTTAAAAAAAAGTTCAAAAAATGAAACTTCATAACAAAGAGGAGAAACAAAGAGAAATCACATCGGCAAAAGAAAAACAAAACCAGTGTAACATTGGCATTGACTGAGGACCTAGAATAATGAGGGACAAGGAATGAACTCTATATTCTTTGGTTTCACAAAATTGGGCTATGGGTTCATAAGGGAAAAATTTTAACCAACAAAAATCTCTAACGCTAAGGACAACAAAACTTATATACAAGGGAAAAGACAAAAGCTTCACATCTGATACAATTTCAGGTCTTGCCCATTATAGGGTAAGAGAAAGGGGGTTCCATCACAATATTTTAAGTTAAATAAATTAGGTCCAAGGGCTTGACTGATAACAAAGGGACCCTTCCATAGAGTTTTGAACTTACCGTGAGCACCTTTTGGTTCTCAGTGTCTATCCTAGAGAAATACTTGATCTTCTGGCATGAATTTCCTTGGCCTAGCTTTCTTATCAAAAAAATGTTTTACTCTAGCCTTTGTAATTACATTTATATATTGTTTCTTCTTCTATGGGAAGAATGAATAAGACATACCAATATTCCATGCTTCATATTCCTCCTTAACAAGAATTCCCATGGCAGACATTACCATTTCTCTATCAATCCCTACTAAAAATTCACCAGAATTAGTGTGAATGCACTTCTCATTTCCATCATAGTGATTCATACATTCAATAACCATATTTGAGCATGGAGTTATAGTTGGAAAAGTGACGGCTTCAATCAAAACACTATGTCTTGTTTTCTACACTATAGAACCTTTCTCGGGATTTCTCAATCTTCTAAGAATTTCCTCAATAGTCACATTTGGAATGGCTATGTCTTCTAACTATGGAAGAAAACTAACTAGAATAAACAAGGAATTTAACTTAGGCAACAATGACCTGTTATACTTAATCTTATTTAAAAATTAAAATTCTTGAACAAGAAGACAAGAAATTTGAAAACAAAATTGAAAACTTGCTATTCTTCAACATATTGTTTAAGCTAGAAGTTGAGAGTTTGAAGAATCACCAGAATTCATGAAAATGTCAGTGCTATGAAATTGAAATTACCTCCTTCATCTCTCTATCTATGTGATGATGAAAGAAATCTAGACTGAATGAGAAAAAAGAAATATAACTTTTATTTATAAAGGCAAAAGATCTTCCTAGATTTGTGGCACACCTAAACTTTCATTTCAAAAGAACAAAATAAATGTCAAAGTGACATTATTCTAACACCTCATTAATTAACTGTCATTTCACACCCTTTGAGTTCACAAAATAATGATTAACTCTCTTGGAAAAGGTACGGTTGATTAAAATTTTAAATGCTCTAGATTATTTTCTATCTGTACTATCACTACCTTTATTTATTATGAAATCTGTTGTGGATCTAAAATGAAAATCTTTAGATTTGATGTTTTAAAATTGAACTTTGAAAGTGCAATTAAAATTTCAATTAAAATTTCAAATTGAAGATGATAGACTTGACCAAAGATGCAACGACCTGTTAAATTGATAACAAAGACTCATCTTCCGCTTGTACTTGTATAATTTGAACTTTGAAAGTTCAAATTAAATTTCAAAATGAGGAAAAATGCCTAAAGGAAAGCTAGCAAGAATGAAACCATGACAAAGGTAGACACACAAGCCAGATTTTAACATGGGAATTTGAAATTTTGAAAGTTCAAAATATAGTTCAAAACAAAGTTCAAAAACTGAAACTTCATAACAAAGAGGAGAAAAAAATAGAAATAACATTGGCAAAAGAAATATAAAACCATTGTAACATTGGCTCCAACTGGGGACCTAAAATGATGAGGGACAAGGAATGAAATCTAGATTCTCTATTTTCACAAAATTGGGCTATGGGGTCATAAGGGAAAACTTTGACTCAACAAAAAGCTCTAACGCTAAGCACAACAAAACTTATATACAAGGGAAAAGATAAAAGCTTCACATCTGATACAATTTTAGGTCTTTCCCATTATAGGGTAAGGGAAAGAGGGTTCCATCACAATATTGTAAGTTAAATAAATTAGGTCCAAGGTCTTGACTAATAACAAAGGGACCCTTCCATAGAGTTTCAAACTTACTATGAGCACCTTTTGGTTTTCCGTGCTTGTCTGAGAGAAACACTTGATCTTCTGGAATGAATTTCCTTGGTCTATATTTCTTATAAAAAATATGTATTACTCTAGCCTGATGATCTGTTATGTAATCAGAAATTCTTTCTATTTCTTCACATATCCTGGTTAGGTACATGACTCTTTTTCAATTGCACTTTTGAAATTATTGTCTTCAATCACTTTCTACAGCTTAATCATAGATAATTCAAATGGGAGTGACAACCGAGCTTCAAATCCATACACTAGCTTGAAAGGAGACATCCCTATTTCCCTTTTAGGATAATTATTGTCTACCCACAACACCTCATAAATCCTTTGTGCCAATCTTTAGCATTCTCACTTACTAATTGCGTCATGATCTTGATCAGATTTTTATTACTCAATTCCACTTGATCATTACCTTGAGGGTAATAATCTTAGGAAAGAGAGAGTATTATACTATGATAATAAAAAAAAAATTGTAATTTTTGTGAGGAGAAATTAGAGGCATTATCAGTCACTAACTTGTATGGAGTGTCAAATCTTACTAGGATAAAGTTCTTCACAAAATCACAGACCACTGCTGAGGCAGTCTTCTTCAATTGGACAACTTCAACCCCATTTTGTGTGTGACCTGTAGATGGTGGAACATTCAAAGGAAATATAAATTAAGGACCTCACTACTAAAATTATTCTTCAATGATCACTAGCCTCAAAGGTAGGGCCTCTAATTATGGTTACCCAGTTAACAGATTACACTTTTTACATTTTGCAACCCATTGGTATGCATCCTTGAAAATACTTGGCCTATAATAATAGTTTCTCTACCAGTGAATGTAACATATAAAAATATTGATGATGTGTGCGGACTATTTTGTTAATTAAGAATTGATTATGCTACTAAAAATGATTGATTGGGATGTGATTGATTATCTTGAAATGTAAGGTGTTGATGTGTAAATTGTCCTTTAATTTGCTTAGAATGTATTGAATTCCTTAACACTAATTGAATTGTATTGATTAAGTATTGCAATTGTGATTAAGAAGAAGATAATATGTTCCTTTTTATCCTCAAATGCACAAATGGAAGATCCAAGTTGATCAACCCAAAGAAGGGCTAATGCACAAATGAATCAACTATTTGAAAGGGAGAATAACAAAGGAGATGCCTTAAATTCTATTAATTATATGTATAGAAATGATATATGATAGTAATTGAAGAGATAGGAAGAATTCACTAACCTTGAAATGTTGTAGATCAAAAAATGCTATTTTTTGAGGTCTGTAGACTATTTCTGGAAAAAATGATAGTTGATCCCGAACCGGAATGTAGAGACAAACAAAACCTAGAAATATTTTTCCATTTCGATGTCATCTTATGAAAAAGGTCGACCTTGACCCACAAATGTCAACCTTGACCCAATAATGTTGACCCTAACCTACACAAGTCTGAAAGAAAATTTGTTCACGCCATCTGAAAGAAAGCCGAAAAGGGTATCCACATCTGGTCTCAAATCAATTGTTCTGTACCTGTACCTACAAGAAAAAGGGGATTCTTTTCTATGGGGGAGGGGTTTTCCTTAGTCAAACCCTGATTTAGGAATTAACCTTGAAATCAATAAAGTATAGAATGCTAGCAAGTAGTAGAATTGAATTTAACAATGAAGCTATGCTATTCAATAGATATGTAATTGAAATTCAAATGTATGCAAGTATGAAAGTATGAAAGCAATGGAATTTAGAAACCATAAACCTCCATGATTGTATGCTTGAAATCGAATTTGAAGAGATGATGAAAGAGTCTTGAGGATGCACAAAGGATCTTGAAGGAAGATCACACCACCATGATGGCTAGATCTAGGGTTTGAAGGATGAATCTTGAATGTTTGTACCTAATCCCTTCAAAGGCTTGAAAGCTTGAATCCTTAATCTTCAATGGAGAAATTGAATTCTTGAGAGGAAGAATTGAACACCTTGAGAGCTTGGAAATGGATGCTTGAACCTTTTTCTTCTTGAAAAAATCTTGATTAGAGATTTTTGCACTTAGAAGACTTAGAGGAAATGAGAGAGAGAGAGAGAGAGAGAGAGAGAGAGAGAGAGAGAGAGAGAGAGACTTCCTTTTATATGAA
>MU224896.1:3585531-3596026 GCA_018584345.1 Thuja plicata
GAGAGAGACTTCCTTTTATATGAAATTAGGGCACAATCTTCTAAGGAGGCCGACATAGGATAATTAAATTCTAATTAGACCCATGCCCCTAGAAAAGGACCTATATTAAATATAATTTAGGATTTAACACTCGAAACCCGAAACAACCAACCCGAAAGTGGGAAAACTAAATTTTTAATGAGCCCCAACAATCGACAAGTTTCCTAATTTGAAAGGGGGGACCCAAGTTAGGGTCGAGGTTGACCCTAACCCAGGGGGTCAGAACCCCTAGAAAATATGCCAGTGGGGTAGGAGGTTCTTGGAGAGGCCCAATCAGCATCCTGAACCAGCACAGGAGCATGAGATGATGCAGAAACAGGATGATGATATGATGAAGGTAAAAAATATCCCCTAAGGAGGGCTAAACTCTCTTAAAATGGAAGTTCTTCCATTTTAAGATGATAATCCATTTTAATATGATACATTAATCCCCCACTTTAGCAAGAGTACAGAAATTGAATGTGCTCATGGTAAAGTTAGAGTAAAAGGATCCTAGTGGATTGCAACAAGGTAGAATATAACTAAGTCGAGGATATGAGCCCCCAAACCAAGGATTCTAACTCAACATACATACATAAAGATATGGAAATAAAGAGCAATCAATCATAGAAAAACATTCATGCCTACATAAGTAAGACAAGAATAAAACTATAGATAACATAGCTTCATGATCTAATCTTACTAGCATGAAAGTGAAAGAGAGAAAAGAGAAAGTGATTACCTCACCTAGTAAGATGCCCACCTTACTATGAATCACCCTCGAGGGAGAGCCCCTAACAGGTTCACCCAAAAACTGTGCTTGTAATTGTAAATGCATCTTCTGACGGCTTTTGAAAATATCCATAGATCAACATTCTTGTATCACTATGGAATATAAAATGCGTGTCCATTCAAGATTTAGAAACTTAGGTGCATCACCTTTTGAGGATTTAGCATATTGTAAAAATTAAAAAAGGTGCATATCTTTTTAGGATTTAGCAACTTATGTGCATTACCTTCCAAGGATTTAGCAAACATAAAAGTAAAAATGTGTGTCTCTTCAGGATTTAGCAACTTGTGTGCATTACCTTCCAAGGATTTAGCATGTTGTAAATAAATGTAAATTATAGTACAAGGGAGGCCCTATATATTCCCCCCTCCTTATCATGGCTACCTACTAGACAGGATAGGGAAGAAAAAAGAGAATACCTACTTCACAAGGTAAGGAGATATTCAGCTAAACAACAAAGTATACCATATTCTGAGTGAAGCGTCTTGACCCTTACATCTAAGAACATAGATAATCATGAAATGGATATGTCACTTATGGAAAAAGGATCCTCAAAGAGGAAGAGATCTTATCAATAAGATCCCTACTAGAGAGGAGTGCTTAGGATAAAATATCATCTTCAAAAAGCAAGAGGGACCCAAGATTCAACCATCAAGCTCCTTGCAATAAAGAGGATGAGGAATCTTGGAATGAAGGATAAAAAACTCTAACCCACAAACAAGGGCAAGGGTTTATAGAGAAAATAATTTGTAACATAAAGAAGAGGTAATTACCTAGGACTATCACCTCTCAAATAAGAAGGTATCAATGGTCAAAACATAGATCTTTATAAGGAAAATAATGTTTGCAACATAAACAAATGCCACTAAGCTAAGGAAAGTAGATCCTTAGATAAAGGTAGAAGGAGGAAATACCTTGCCCCCCAAGGATGATGGCAAAGGATATATTTAAATTATATCAATAAAGTTATAAAAATAAGAGGTATCCCTACAAAACAGATGTTCTAGAAAGAATATCATGAGTGGAGGAAGTTATAAGGATAGAATGTAGAAAGAATAACCAATTATACTCAAAACAACATCCATGCTAAGAATATAATGGATCCCATAAGACTGTAATAGAATACCTCTTGCCCCCCAGTTTAAGAGACAAGAGGAGAAACATAGTCTAATTTATAGAAGAATGAGGGGAATGCCCTATGTCAAAATTATGAAGAAATTGTAATACTGCTCGGGAATAAGATATAATTCCATGAGAAGCTCTATCTATAACATATAATTTGAAATGCACACAATCAGTAAGTAGATGTTTGTTACTATTGTGGAAAGGAAATTTGTACTTATGTAAATCATTTCTTGGAATAGATTTAAATTTTTCTTTCTTTGAATTCATTAAGTGTACATACACTTTCTTAGCCACATCTTGAGGAGTGTCAGGATGATCTAAGGTAGGTGTGGGAAGAAGAATATCAAGAGGAGGATGATAATTAATATCAGCCACATGAAATTGAGAAGATGAATAACCTATACCATGCATATCATGTTTAGGAGATACATTTATCGGGTTTTTAATGCCATGTTCATTAACACCAAGTCCTAAGCCCTTATAACCTTGTTTATCTGCCATAGTGTATCCAGTAGTATACCTATCTTGCATAGCATCTATGGGAGTTGATTGATTATGATGCTCATGAGAGAATGTTGTATAATTTGGAAAAACAATTTTAGGAGAATTTTCTTTGGATTTCCCTTTATTATCACCATGGATAGGATAAGAAGGAGAAGGTAAATCTAGAAATTCTTGTACATCCTCATCTTGTACCATAGTTTGAGCCTTTACAAAAGTATGAGAAGAACTAGGGATGGAAGATGGAAGAATAGGAGTGGGATTATTGGAAATGATTGAATTAGGAAGGTTAAGATTAGGATTAGGAAGATTAGGTCATGAAGTATCATCTACCAAATTCTTCACATAATCTAAAGGAATAATAGGTCCACTACACAAATCCTTAATTAAAGTTTTAAAAGTAGGGACACTAGTATTGGTCAATCTTAGAATAGCATAAGCAAGTGAAACATGGAGATTAACAAACATGATAAAGTGGATAACACTCTCATACACATCAAAGGTACTATAAAGACATGCTAAAAGAAGTATAATGAAAAAAATTGCCATACACCAAAAGAATTTCATGATGAAAATGCAAGAAGTGTTTTTGTATATTTTATAAGTATTATGTAAATTCTAATCCAATATGTAAACCTAACACTAAAGAGAAGGAGTTTTCTATAGCGGTTTCACCAAAATGTAACATAAAGAAGATATGATGTAATGAATCTTGCATGTAAAGTATAAAATTATAGCATTTTATATTTTGCAATTTTTCCAACATTTTGTTTTAAAACATGCTAAATCCTCAGAAGGTAACGCACATAAGTTGATAAATCCTGAAGAGATAGGCATTCAATTACAATTCAATATGCTAAATCCTTAGAAGGTAACACACATAAGTTGCTAAATCCTACAGAGATACGCATTTTAAAAATGTATTCCATGGTGATATAAGAATATGGATCAATGGGTACTACATAAAAGCCATCAAAAGATGCACTACATACATGCACAAAGCCACTAGAAGGCACACAAATTTATGGGGTGAGTATCAAGTTCTTTCTTGATGGGCCATCCTATCCTTTTTTTCGTTCATAGTGAGATACACACATCTTACTGGGTAAGATAACCTCTCTCTCTCTCTCTCTCTCTCTCTCTCTCTCTCTCTCTCTCTCTCTCTCTCTCTCTCTCTCTCTCTCTCTCTCTCTCTCTCTCTTTGACCAGTGATGTCTCTCTTATCGTGATCTTAGGCTTGATAAGGACTTAAGTCCCTTTGGGGCTTGAGGATTTCTTTGTCCCCTTTAATTCCAATAAGATTGTCCTTTCTCTATGTTTTCCTTTACCAAGAGTTTGCGTTGACTCCATACTCTTGCCAAAGTGGGGGCTAAATATATAGTCAGAAAATGGAAGCACTTCCATGGTAGACTGGTTTAGCCTTTCGAGTAAGTGGTTTGGGTTCATGTCAAGCACCTTGAATGGGTTCTTGATCTAGACCTGGCTTTCCCCCTATTCTGCCCCACTTTCCACTTCTTTTCAACATGATTTTTGCATCATGGACTGCAAATCTAAGATCTTTGACCTCAGGGTCAGGGTTTACCTTTTGGGTCTATTTCAACCTTGACCCTAACCTAGGTAAAGGTTTACCTTGACCCTAACCTAGGTCAAGGTCAATCTCAACCTTGACCCAAGGTTCAAACTTTAGGGTCTTCCAGTTTCTGGATGTCGGTCTTTGCAAAAGTTGTTTCCCACTTCTGGGTTGGCTGTTCTGGGTTCTGAAGCATCAATTCCTAAATTATATTTAATATAGGTCCTCTCCTAAGGTTAAATGCTTTAATGATAATTTAATTATCCTATGTCGGCCTCCTTAGAAGATTGTGCCCTAGTTTCATATAAAAGGGAGCCTTCTCCTCTCATTTTCTCTAAGTTTTTCGAAGTATCATTAAGCAATTGAGGAGAATTATCAAG
Source organism: Thuja plicata (assembly GCA_018584345.1). Lineage (NCBI taxonomy): Eukaryota > Viridiplantae > Streptophyta > Pinopsida > Cupressales > Cupressaceae > Thuja > Thuja plicata. Next base: position 3,589,916 of record MU224896.1, read on the forward strand.
TGAAGTCCAAGTAAGCATTCATACATTCCCAAGCATTCAAGAATTCATTTTCATGAAGGAGATCCATTGGAGGCCATTAAAGGATTTAAGCTACATAGTGCCCTTTTTGGTGATCTCTCCATCCACCTTCTTCTAAGTTTCTTCCAATTCAAGAACCCATTCAAGATTTGGTGTTGGAGATCCATAAGAAAGAGATTGAAGACATCCTACCTTTCTAAATTCTACATTTTGAAGCATACTTGTGGATCCACGGATTCAAATCTACCACAAGGACATTTTCAAGAAAGGTGAATTTATGCATTTACTTTGTCTATTTCTACAATTTCAATTACATATATTTGAGGTTAATTCCAAAACCAGGGTTTGACCAAGGAAAACCCCTCCCCCACTACAAAAAGTCCCTTTTTTTCTTGTAGGTATAGGTACAAAATAGTATATTTGAGACCAGATCTAGATACCCTTTTCCGCTTTCCTTCAAACAGAGCAAACACATTTTCTGTCAGACCTGTGTAGGTCAGGGTCAACATTATTGGCTCATGGTTGAAATTTGTGGGTCAAGGTCAACCTTTTTCATAAGACAATATTGGAACAGAAAAATATTTCTGGGTTTCGTTCGTCTCTGCATTCTGGTTCGGAATCAACTATCAATTTTTCCAGAAACAGTCTATAGACCTTAGAAAACAACATTATTTGATCTACAATATTTCAAGGTTAGTGCATTTCTCCTATTTCTTCAATTACTGTCAGATATCATTTCTATACATATTATTAACATAATTTAATGTATCTCTCTTGTTATTCTCCTTTCCAAATAGTTGATTCATTCGTGCATTAGCTCTTCCTTTGGGTTGATCAACTTGGATCACCCATTTGTGCATTTAGGAATAAAAGAGAAACATCTTATCTTCTCCCTAATCACAATTGTAATACACAATCAATATAATTCAATTAAAGTAAGGTTAAGGAAATCAATATACCCTAAGCAAATAAAATCCACATCATACACGATTTCCCCCTTTACATTTTGGTGAACCCACGATAGACAACGCTTTCTTTTCGGTGTTAGATTTGCATCTTGTGTTAGATCTTAGATGCATTTAAAAGTAGATTTATTTTATGCTCTTGCATTTATATGTCAAAAATAAATAAAAATCACAAAATTTCATTAAAAATACAAAAAAACATTTAGTTCTTTCATGCTTATAGATTTCATTTGCATGCATTTGGATGTATTTAAATATATTTTCTATGCATTTCTTTATTCATTATCATGTTGCACAAGTTATTTCAAGTGTTTTCCAAACATCCTTCTATAACTTTTGGGATTAAAAAACATCCTCCTCTTACCTTACTATTGACTAATGTTACATCTAGAAAGACTTTATTTAGTACATGTGATGTTCCTTTGTCCTCTCTTGTATTACCTTGTAAGGATATATTAGAGCAAGAAGATGACTTTAATCTTTCTCTCCGTCATATTTCTCTTTATGGAGATGAGTTAAAGATTGGTGTTAATTCTTCTCCTAATATATGTCTTTCCTATGAGCCTACTTTACAATATAATCTTCCTATTTGGGATGAACCTTTGGATTTGGATGTTGATTACTCTCTTCCTCATCAATCCATTGTGGATGATCCCCCTATTTGGGATGAACCCTTGAATAAGGACATTGATTTATCCCCTCCCAGTGAAGACACCTTGATACAAGAGGGTGATTTATTAATAGATGACATATACATACATGATGGTGACTCTTTTTCTAAAATACACTCCTCTTGTGAAGACATTTTAGAGAAAGAAGAAAACATTATGGATACTTTACCTCCATTTGTGATTCCTTCTAGTGATGAGGCATTAGTGGAGAATGATATGAATTCCTTTAATTCTCTTCCTCTTAGTGATGATCCTATGGATAATAAAGATCCTACCTCATCTCCTCCTAGGATGTCTTCTTTTCCTCCTTCTTGTGAATCTATTTGTAGTGCTGAGATAACTAACATGGTTTATCAAAAACCCTTGATGACTATTAAAGGTTGTCTTTGAAATACTATCAAAGGTAAACCTATGGAATCTTTAGAATCTTTCAATGATCAAGGTTTGATAGCTCACACCTATCATACAAGGAATAACCCTCAACCTAATCCGGTGGTTCCTACTTCTTTACCACCTTCTCAACCCATTCTTCCTCCTCCACCCCGTCTTCCTAGCATGGAGTATGATTTGATAAACCAATTGCATAATACCCTTGCCAAGATTTATTTATGGGAAATTCTTCAAAATTCACCTACCTAACATGAAGTCTTGAAAAAAGCTCTCGCAACTCTTTCCACTCCACCTCCTAATCAAGAGAACATTAATGCCTTCTTACAATGCATGCATGTTACCTCAGGCCCTCCTGACATTGTATTTAATCAAAAGGATTTACCTTCTCAATAATTTTAGAAGCAATATGATGCCCTTATGGTTTCTATTACTATCAATAAGAGTATCATTTGTAGGACCTTTATTGATAATGGATCTGGGCTTAATATTTGTAGCGTGGACATGCTAAAATCAATTAAAGCCAATCTTTCAATTATTCAACCTGATAATAATCCTATACATGGCTTTGATAAAATTGATAAGAACACTTTGGGAATCATTAACTTACCTATCAAAGTAGGTCCAGTCATCTTAAATAATCCTTTTCATGTTATTCCTAGACCTCTTAATTATAACTTACTTTTGGGTCAACGTTGGTTACATGAGATGCATGTTGTTCCTTCCACCCTTCACCATAAAGTCAAATTTATTCACAACAAGATGATGTATACACTTCATGCAGATAATGTGCCAAATCCTTGTTTGAATTTTCAAACCCACAATACTCCTATTCCTAATAGTAATCCTTCTTCCTCTAATGCTCTTCCTGGAGATGATTAGGGAACCTTGAATTTTAATCCTACCTTTATTGGAGAATATACAGTTTCTGATCTTGATTTTATGAAGCCACAAAGAGATTTTGATCAATGATTTCTTACTTCTACTTCTAATTACCTTCGTAATAAATTTTTTTTGTGCTTCTACCCACTATGAATCTGTCAAACCTACTAGTAATGACATAGTGACTATTGAAGTTCCATTGACTCCTTCTGACATGGTTTCTCATTATGGTCATGGTTATCATTTACTAGTTAAACAAGGATTTCACTGTCAAGGATGTGGTAAGCATAAAAAATGAATTCAAATGCCCTTACAAAATGGGGGTAAATGTTAGTCTTCAATGACCTCAAATGTCCTTTCTCTATGTTTTCCTTTACCAAGAGTTTGAATTGAGTCCATACTCTTGCTAAAGTGGGGGCTAAATGTATAATCAGAAAATGGAAGCACTTCCATGGTAGACTAGTTTAGCCTTCTGAGTAAGTGGTTTGGAGTCATGTCAAGCACCATGAATGGGTTCCATATCTAGACCTAGCTTTCCCCCTGTTTTGCCAAACTTTCCACTTCTTTCCAACCTGATTTTTGCATCATGGACTGCAGATCTGAGATCTTTGACCTTAGGGTCAGGGTGGACCTTTTTGGTCTATGTGGACCTCGACACTGACCTAGGTCAAGTTTGAACTCAACCCTGACCTAGGTCAAGGTTTACCTTGACCCTGACCTAGGTCAAGGTCAACCTTGACCTTGACCCAGGGTTCAAAATTCAGGGTCTTCCAATTTCCAAATGTCGGTCTTTGCAAAAGTTGTTTCCCATTTCTAGGTCGGCTATTTCAGGTTCCAAAGCATCGATTCATAAATTATATTTAATATATGTCCTCCCCTAAGGGTAAAGGCTTTAATGGGAATTTAATTATCCTATGTCGGCCTCCTTAGAAGATTGTGCCCTAGTTTCATATAAAAGGGAGCCTTCTCCTCTCATTTTCTCTAAGTTTTTCTAAGCATCATTAAGCAATTAAGGAGCATTATCAAGTGAATTCCAAGTAAGAATTCATCCATTCTAAAGAATTCAAGCATCCATTTTCATGAAGGAGATCCATTGGAGGCCATTGAAGGATTCAAGCTACATAGTGCCCTTTTTGGTGATCTCTCCATCCACCTTCTTCTAAGCTTCTTCCAATTCAAGAACCCATTCAAGATTTGGTGTTAGAGATCCACAAGCAAGAGATTGATGACATACTACCTTTCTACATTCCACATTTTGAAGCATACTTGTGGATCCACAGATTTGAATCTGCCACAAGGACTTTTTCAAGCAAGGTGAATTCCAAAACCGGGGTTTGACCAAGGCAAACCCCTCCCCCACAAAAAAAATCCCCTTTTTCTTGTAGGTACAGGTATAGAACAATAGATTTGAGGCCAGATCTAGATACCCTTTTTAGCTTTCTTTTGGACAGTGCGAATAGATTTTATGTTAGACCTGTGTAGGTCAGGGTCGACATTATTGGGTTAGGGTTGACATTTGTGGGTCAAGGTCGACCTTTTTCATAAGAAGACATCAGAACGGAAAAATATTTCTGGGTTTTGTTCATCTCTACGTTCTTGTTTGGGATCAACTGTCAGTTTTTCTAGAAACATTCTATAGACCTCAGAAAACAACATTATTTGATCTATAATATTTCAAGGTTAGTGCATTTCTCCTATTTCTTCAATTACTATCATATATAATTTTTATACATATGATTAACAAAATTTAAGGTATCTCTCTTATTATTCTCCTTTCCAAATAGTTTATTCATTTGTGCATCAGCCCTTCCTTGGGGTCAATCAACTTGGATCACCCATTTGTGCATTTAGGAATAAAAGAGAAACATCTTATCTTCTCCCTAATCACATTTGTAATACATAATCAATATAATTCAATTAAAGTAAGGTTAAGGAAATCAATATACTCTAAGAAAATCAAACTGATGAAGGGTACTCCCCTTAATGCCACAAACACATAACAGAAACAAAGAAGCAACAACAATTTGCAAGAACAAAAAATGGGCTTTTTTATTCTATCCACAAATGCCAAATTACAAACTTTCAAAATTACAATATGCAAAGCCACATGGGCATTCCCCTTACAACATTCTATAGGACAAAGCCTCAAATTATTTCCCAGATCTACCCCGAACTGCCCTAGACAACACTACGGGCCTTCTTTATATAGGCAATTTCCACCGCCCGAGAAGGTTCCAGAAATTTAGCCATTAAGGCCGACTACCCTTAGCATTTAATTATTTTTCACTTTTATTACAAAAGGGTCGGCTTTAAATATTTACAAAACTTGAGATTAGGTAGCCCAACTTCCGAAAGCCATAACTTTTGAACCGTAGCTCCGTTTTCCTATTATAACCACTTTCCGAAAAGGGGAGATCACGATTTATAGTGCCTTGCTTGCGAAGCGCCAGTCAGATGGGGTTTCAACCTCGATCCAGAGCCTCTAATGTCCTAAAAATTGAGCTCAAAGATTTTACACCCTAAAATCTCAACACTAAATCCTTAATAACTTCACCAATACAGATGATCTGGCAATGAAATTCAACTGGCATTCTTATATGACTAAGATGAACCTTCACCTAGAATATTAGAACATTCTGAGTTCAAAAGACCAACTTACTAAAAATAGCAAGTTTCCAAAAATAGCAAATTTGTACAAAATAGCCCTTATTGAATAGAAAAACACATATTTTTGGGTGATGCAAGATTGCCCGTACACCCAGGATGCTCCTACATCAGACACCCAGGGTAATTTGAGAAGTGACCCTGTCACGACTCAGGTGTACAAAGGAAAACCAAGACGATTAACCTCCTCCCTTGTCATCCATGATGAATCTTCAACAGTTCATCCTTTCCACTTGACTATATATTCTTCATATGTCCTGTTCCTTGTGCTTCTACCAACATGACTGTCCAGTATGTCTTCAATCTCCTTGGTATCTAAACTTCTTGCTAGAATACTCCACTATGCCGCTGTGATCTCATCTTCAAAACCTCCTTCATGATACTCTGTCAAATCTAGAATGTTAAACACTGGTGAAATATTCATCTCACTAGGCAATTCTACCTCATATGCATTTCCTGAATCATGCTTCTTCAGTATCTTACATGGTCCAAACTTCTTCATTTTCAACTTGTTATATGTACCA
>MU224896.1:3601591-3627046 GCA_018584345.1 Thuja plicata
ATGTGCTTCCTCACTTCCTCATGGATGTTCTTCAAGTGTTCTGCAAAATCCTTAGCTTCAGCACTACTTATTTCTCCTTTATCTATCTTCCTCAATTCAGATGCGTTTCTTGGACTACTTCCATATAAAATCTAGAATGGTGATTTACCAGTGCTCCTATTGACAGAATTATTGTATGCAAATTCTGCCTATGGTAAAATCAAATCCCAGCCTGTTGGCTTATCTCCAACCAAACATCTTAGCAAATTCCCCAAACTCCTATTCACCACCTATGTCTGTCCATCAGTCTATGGATGATGTGATGAACTAAACTTCAAATCTATCTTCATCTTATTCCACAACGTATGCCAGAAATATCCAACAAACGTAGTGTCTTGATCTGAAACTATTGTCTTTGGCAAACCATGTAGCCTCACCACTTCTCTAAAAAATAATTTTGCTACATGAATAGCATCATTAGTCTTCTTGCAGGAATGAACTGCCGCTTCAACTTATCCACCATCTGATCCCATCTTGTGATTTTATCCTTTCCCCTTTGATTTCGCTCCAATTGGATCTCCTGCCACCAGATCTTCGCATGACCCTTCTGTCTGGCCTTCACAAACTTGACCCAATCAAGATCCTCAATATCTTCATACTCAAAATATTCTTCACATTTGTTGATCCAGTCAATCAACTCCTCTGGGTTAAGATTCCCTGAAAATGTAGGAACCTCAATCTTAGGTCTTTTCCCAATCTTGAAAATGGCTCAGAAAAGTCTTTCTTCTTCTGGATTCAAAACTTCAACTTCTTCTTGATCATCATTTCCTTCTTCGGCTTCATCCTCACTTTCGTTTCTAACATTAAGATTCATTCCTCTATGAATCTCTTCATGCAATACTCGCACTTGTCTCTGGAGCTCTCTAACCTCAAGTGTCACAACACCAGCTCTTCCACCACGTTTCCTTCATGGAGGCATTTTTGCGATGCGTGCTGAAACCCTAACCACGGTCCTGGTGCAAACTACCTCACAGTCGGCGATGTGTTTACACACTCAGGAACTCCTGCTCTGATATGACATAATGAAGGGTACTCCCCGTAAAGCCATAAACACATAACAGAAACAGAGAAGCAACAACAATTTGCAAGAAAAGAAAATGGGCTTTTTTATTATCTCCACAAATGTGGAATTACAAACTTTCAGAATTACAATATGCAAAGCCACATGGAAATTCCCCTTACAATATTTTGTAGGACAAAGCCTCGAATTATTTTCCAGATCTACCCCAAACTTCCCTAGACAACACTACGGGCCTTCTTTATATAGGCAATTTCCACCGCTCGAGAAGGTTCCAGAAATTTAGCCATTAAGGACGACTACCCTTAGCATTTAATTATTTTTCACTTTTATTACAAAAGGGTCGGCTTTAAATATTTACAAAACCTAAGAATAGGTAGCCCAACTTTCAGAAGCCATAACTTTTGAACTGTAGCTCCATTTGGCTATTATAGCCACTTTCTGGAAAGCGGAGATCGCGATCTACAGTGCTTGAGTAGCAAAGTGCAAGTTAGCTAGGGGTTTGACCTTGATCTGGAGCCTCTAAGGTCCTGAAAATTGAGCTCAAAGATTTCACACCATAAAATCTCAACAGTAAATCCTTAATAACTTCGCCAATACAGATGATCTGGCAATGAAATTTAACTGACATTCTTATATGACTAAGATGAACCTTCACCTGGAAAATTAGAACATTCTGAGTTCAAAGGACCAACTTACTAAAAGTAGTAAGTTTCCAAAAATAGTGGCTTTGTACAAAATAGCCCTTATTGAATAGAAAAACACATATTTTTGGGTGATGCAAGATTGCCCTTACACCTAGGATGCTACTGCATCACAAACCCACATCATACACGATTTCCCCCTTTACATTTTGGTGAACCCGCGATAGACAACACTTTCTTTTTGGTGTTAAATTTGGATCTTGTGTTAGATCTTACATGCATTTAAAAGTAGATTTATTTTATGCTCTTGCATTTATATGTGAAAAATAAATAAAAATCACAAAATTTCATTAAAAATACAAAAAAACATTTACATTTTTCATGCTTATAGATTTCATTTGCATGCATTTGGATGTATTTAAATCTATTTTCTATGCATTTCTTTATGCATTATCATGTTGCACAAGTTATTTCAAGTGTTTTCCAAACATCCTTCTATAACTTTTGGGATTAAACAACATCCTCCTCTTACCTTACTATTGACTGATGTTACATCTAGAAAGACTTTATTTAGTACATGTGATGTTGCTTTGTCCTCTCTTGTATTACCTTGTAAGGATATATTAGAGTAAGAAGATGACTTTAATCTTTCTCTCCATCATATTTATCTTTATGGAGATGAGTTAAATATTGGTGTTAATTCTTCTCCTAATATATGTCTTTCCTATGAGCCTACTTTAGAATATAATCATCCTATTTGGGATGAACCTTTGGATTTGGATGTTGATTACTCTCTTCGTCATGAATCCATTGTGGATGATCCCCCTATTTGGGAGGAACCCTTGAATAAGGACATTGATTTATCCCCTCCCCGTGAAGATTCCTTGATATAAGAGGGTGATTTATTAATAGATAACATATTCATACATGATGGTGACTCTTTTTCTAAAATACACTCCTCTTGTGAAGACATTTTAGAGAAAGAAGAAAACATTATAGATACTTTACCTCCATTTGTGATTCCTTCTGGTGATGAGGCATTAGTGGAGAATGATATGAATTCCTTTAATGCTCTTCCTCTTAGTGATGATCCTATGGAAAATAAAGATCCTACCTCATCTCCTCCTAGGATGTCTTATTTTCTTCCATCTTGTGATTCTATTTGTAGTGTTGAGATAACTAACATGGTTTATCCAAAACCCTTGATGACTATTAAAGGTTTTCTTTGCATTACTATCAAAGGTAAACCTATGGAATCTTTAGAATCTTTCAATGATCAAGATTCGATAGCTCACACCTATCATACAAGGAATAACCCTCAACCTAATCTGGTGGTTCCTACTTCTTTACCACCTTCTCAACCCATTCTTCCTCCTCCACCCCGTCTTCCTAGGATGGAGTATGATTTGATAAACCAATTGTGTAATACCCCTACCAAGATTTCTTTATGGGAACTTCTTCAAACTTCACCTACCTACCATGAAGCCTTGCAAAAAGCTCTAGCAACTCTTTCCACTCCACCTCCTAATCAAGAGAACATTAATTCCTTCTTAAATTGCATGCATGTTACCCTAGGCGCTCCTGACATTGTATTTAATCAAAAGGATTTACCTTCTCAAGAAGTTCAGAAGCAATATGATGCCCTTATGGTTGCTATTACTATCAATAAGAGTATCATTCGTAGGACCTTGATTGATAATGGATCTGGGCTTAATATTTGTAGCATGGACATGGTCAAACCAATTAAAGCTAATCTTTCATCTATTAAACCTGATAATAATCCTATACGTGGCTTTGATAAAATTGATAGGAACACTTTGGGCATCATTGCCTTACCTATCAAACTAGGTCTAGTCATCTTAAATACTCCTTTTCATGTTATGCCTGGACCTCTTAATTATAACTTACTTTTGGGTCAACCTTGGTTGCATGAGATGCACGTTGTTCCTTCCACCCTTCACCATAAAGTCAACTTTATTCACAACAAAATGGTGTATACACTTCATGCAGATAATGTGCAAAATCCTTGTTTGAATATTCAAACCCACAATACTCCTATTCCTAATAGTAATCCTTCTTCCTCTAATGCTCTTCTAGGAGATTATTGGGGAACCTTGAATTTTAATCCTACCTTTATTGGAGAATATAAGGTTTCTAATCTTGATTTTATGAAGCCACAAAGAGAGTTTGAACAACAATTTCTTACTTCTACTTCTAATTACCTTCATAATAACTTTTTCTCTGCTTCTACCCACTATGAATCTGTCAAACCTACTAGTAATGACATAGTGACTACTAAAGTTCCATTGACTCTTTCTAACATGGTTTCTCATTATGGTCCTGGTTATCATTTACTAGTTAAACAAGGATTCCGCAGTCAAGGATGTGGTAAGCATAAATTGGGAATTCAAATGCCCTTACAAAATGGGGGGCAATGTTAGTCTTCAATGCCCTCAAATGTCCTTTCTCTATGTTTTCCTTTACCAAGAGTTTGCATTGAGTCCATACTCTTGCTAATGTGGGGGCTAAATATATAGTCGAAAAATGGAAGCACTTCCATGGTAGACTAGTTTAGCCTTCTGAGTAAGTGTTTTGGGGTCATGTCAAGCACCTTGAATGGGTTCCTGATCTAGACCTAGCTTTCCCCCTATTCTGCCCCACTTTCCACTTCTTTCCAACCTAATTTTTGCATCCTAGACTACAAATGTTAGATCTTTGACCTTAGGGTCAGGGTCAACCTTTTGGGTCTATGTCAACCTCAACCCTGACCTAGGTGAAGGTCAACATTGACCTTGACCTAGGTCAAGGTCGACCTCAACCTTTACCCAGGGTTCAAACTTCAGGGTCTTGTAGTTTCTGGATGTCGGTCTTTGCAAAAGTTGTTTCCCGCTTTCGGGTCGGCTGTTTTAGGTTCTGAAGCATCGATTCCTAAATTATATTTAATATAGGTCCTCCCCTAAGGGTAAAGGCTTTAATGGGATAATTATCCTATGTCAGCCTCCTTAGAAGATTGTGCCCTAGTTTCATATAAAAGGGAGCCTTCTCCTCTCATTTTCTCTAAGTTTTTCTAAGCATCATTAAGCAATTAAGGAGCATTATCAAGTGAAGTAGAAGTAAGCATTCATTCATTCTCAAGAATTCAAGCATCTATTTTCATGAAGGATTTCCATTGGAGGCCATTGAAGGATTCAAGCTACATAGTGCCTTTTTGGTGATCTCTCCATCCACCTTCTTCTAAGATTCTTCCAATTCAAGAACCCATTCAAGATTTGGTGTTGGAGATCCACAAGAAAGAGATTGAAGACATCCTACCTTTCTACATTCCACATTTTGAAGCATACGTGTGGATCCATAGATTCGAATCCACCATAAGGAGTTTTTCAAGCAAGGTGAATTTATGCATTTACTTTGTCTATTTCTACAATTTCAATTAGATATATTTGAGGTTAATTCCAAAACTGGGGTTTGACCAAGGAAAACCCCTCCCCCAGAACAAAAAATCCCCTTTTTCTTGCAGGTATAGGTACATAATAGCAGATTTGAGACCAGATCTAGATACCCTTTTTGGCTTTCTTTCGGATGGCGCGAACAGATTTTCTGTCGGACATGTGTAGGTCAGGGTCAACATTATTGGGTCAGGGTTGACATTTGTGGGTCAAGGTCCACCTTTTTCAGAAGAAGACATTGGAACAGAAAAATATTTCTGGGTTTTGTTTGTCTCTGCATTCCGGTTTGGGATCAACTATTAGTTTTTCTAGAAACATTCTACAGACCTCAGAAACTAGCATTCTTTGATCTACAATATTTCAAGGTTAGTGCATTTCTACTATTTTTTAAATTACTGTCATATATCATTTCTATACATATGATTAACATAATTTTAGGTATCTCTCTTGTTATTCTCCTTTCCAAATAGTTTATTCATTTGTGTATTAGCCCTTCCTTGGGGTTGATCAACTTGGATCACCCATTTGTGCATTTAGGAATAAAAAAAGAAACATCTTATCTTCTCCCTAATCACAATTGTAATACACAATCAATATAATTCAATTAAAGTAAGGTTAAGGAAATCAATATACTCTAAGCAAATCAAACCCACATCATACATGATTTCCCCTTTTATATTTTGATGATGTGTGTGGATTGTTTTGTTTATTAAGAATTGATTATGTTACTATAAATGATTGATTGGGATGTGATTGATTATCTTGAAATATAAGGTGTTGATGTGTAAATTGTCCTTTAAGTTGCTTAGAATTTATTGAATTCCTTAACCCTAATTGAATTTTAATGATTAAGTATTTCAATTGTGATTAAGGAGAAGATAAGATGTTCCTTTTTATCCTCAAATGCACAAATGGAAGATCCAAGTTGATCAACCCCAAAGAAGGGCTAATGTACAAATGAATCAACTATTTGGAAGGGAGAATAACAAAGGAGATACCTTAAATTCTATTAATTCTATGTATATAAATGATATATGATAGTAATTGAAGATATAGGAATAATGCACTAACCTTGAAATGTTGCAGATCAAAGAATGTTGTTTTTTGAGCTCTGTAGACTATTTCTGGAAAAACTGACAGTTGATCCCGAACCGGAATGCAAAGAGAAACAAAACCCAGAAATATTTTTCCATTTCGATGTCATCTTATGAAAAAGGTTGACCTTGACCCAAAAATATTAACCCTGACCCAATAATATCGACCCTGACCTGCACAGATCTGACAGAAAATATGTTCGCACCATCTGAAAGAAAGCCAAAAAGCGTATCCAGATCTAGTCTCAAATCAACTATTTTGTACCTATAATACATACAAGAAAAAGGGGATTTTTTTTTGTGGGTGAGGGGTTTGCCTTAGTCAAACCCCAATTTAGGAATTAACCTTGAAATCAATAAAGTATAGAATACTAGCAAGTAGTAGAATTGAATTTAACAATGAAGCTATGCTATTCAATAGATATGTAATTGAAATTCAAATGTATGCAAGTATGAAAGTATGAAAGAAGTGGACTTTAGAAACCATAAAAATCCATGATTGTATGCTTGAAATTCAATTTGAAGAGATGATGAAAGAGTCTTGAGGATGCACAAAGGATCTTGAAGGAAGATCACACCACCATGATGGCTAGATCTAGGGTTTGAAGGATGAATCTTGAATGTTTGCACCTAATCCCTTCAAAGGATTGAAAGCTTGAATCCTTGATCTTTAATGGAGAAATTGAATGCTTGAGAGGAAGACTTGAACACCTTGAGATCTTGGAAATGGATTCTTTAACCTTTTTCTTCTTGACAAAATCTTGATTAGAGATTTTTGCACTTAGATGACTTAGAGGAAATGAGAGAGAGAGAGACTTCCTTTTATATGAAATTAGGGCACAATCTTCTAAGGAGGCTGACATAGGATAATAAAATTCTAATTAGACCCATGCCCCTTGAGAAGGACCTATATTAAATATAATTTAGGATTTAATTCTTCGAAACCTGAAAAAACTGACCTAGAAGCGGGAAAACTAAATTTTTGATGAGCCCTGGTAGCCGATAGGTTTCCTAATTTGAAAGGGGGTACCCAGGTCAGGGTCAAGGTTGACCCTGACCCAGGGGGTCAAAACCCCTGGAAAATATGCCAGGTGGGGTAAGAGGTGCCTAAAGAGGCCCAATTAGGGTCCTGAACCAGCACAAGAGCATGAGATGATGCAGAAACAGGATGATGATATGATGGAGGTCAAAAATATCCCCTAAGGAGGGATAAACGCTCTTAACATGGAAGTCCTTCCATTTTAAGATGATACAGTGAATAATTTAGTTCATGTTTTTTTAATGGGAAACTCATGAAGGAGATCATAGTTTCTAACCCTATCTAACTTTTCTACATTAGAATGCCTGAAAAAGAATGATCAGAAGCATTAGAAGGAATAACAAAATCCTTCTTGAAGTTGGAATGAACCAGAGTTAGAGATTTTTCAATTGCTTCTTTAACAATTTTGAAAGTTGTTGTAGCCTCACATCTCCATTTGAATGTATTTTTTTCACTCATTAATTTCATGAGAGGCTTCATGGTTTCAGCAAATTCTGGAACAAATTTCCTTAGGAAATTAACTTGACCAAAAAATGATTTTACTCCAGTTCTTTTGGATAGTAGAGCTAATTATTTGATTTCCTCACTTGTTCTGGGTCTACCCTTATACCCTCTTTAGATTTGATGTGGGCCAAGAGTTTACCTTTGGTCACAACAAAGACTGATTTTTTGGGATATAGAGAAATTCCATGATCCCAAAATTTTTTTAATATCCTCTGTAAATCATTGACATGCCTCTTCCTTCTTCTTGAAAATACTCTCAAATCATCCAAATATATGACAATGAATTTATTTCTTAGATTATTAAAGGTAGCATTCATCGCCCATTTGAACAGAGCTCTAACATTAATCAAGTTGAATGCCATACAACTATAGGAAAATGTGCCCTAAGGAGACCTGAAGGCCATCTTATGTTGATCTTCTTCTACTACACTAATTTGGTTATACCCAAAAAATCTATCCAATAGAGACATAATTTCTAATCTAGCCACAGTTTGAAGGATGTGATCCATTACTGGGAGAGGATAATTGTCTTTAAGACTTGCTTGGTTCAAATTATGAAAGTCTACACATATACCTATCTCTCCATTTATTTATGTACTGGCACAATATTTTCTACCCAGGTCGAATGATGAATTGGATAGATAATGTAGGATTGTAACATCTTACCCACTTCCTTGAAAATGACATCCACTACCTTGGGATTGTAATTCCTCAACTTCTTATTGAAAGGACTCGTTCCTAGTTTGAGAGGAATGGGTTGTTGCACATGTCCTTGATTAAAATCCTTTAGGTCTTCATAAGACCAGGAAAAGACATCCGTGTACAATTTTAATAATAGGACAAATTTTTGTTTTTGTTTTTTTGTACAAAAAAGTCCCAAATTAACCATTTTGGGGTCAAATTGCTCCCCAATATTCACCTTCTCATAGGCACCCAGCTCTGAATTTTCATGCACTTCTTGATTACCTCTGTAGGAATCTCTCCTATCAAATAACTTGTCCAAAGTGACAAGGTCTTTTGGAATCCTGTTACCTTTCAACTGAATTACATATTCTTCTAAACAACCCTCCTCATCAGTGAAGAACTCATGCCAATCAGATTTGGATCCCTCAAAGTATGTTGAAGAGAATATATCTAGACAGAGAATATATCATAAGTTCTTATTTCCTTTTAGAGAGATTAGCACCATGCCTACCTCAGAACTAGCATGGGAACAAATCCTATCAAACTCCATGGTCTATAAAGATTGGTCTTCTAATTGCACATCTCCAGCTATATTAGGTTGGGGAAGAATCACATAATTTCCAAATAGATTCTTCATATCAAATATGAGATCTTGAATCATCGAGGGGAAAAATAGTGTATTTTGATTTTGGTTTTGGATCAAGAATGACCTTTTCTTTACCTATTAAAATACTAGCCTATGACATATCTTGTTTAATCTCCCCTCCAAGATCATTACAAAGGTGCAATTTAATAGCATGCCATAACTGGTAGGTATATCAACAACTAGGATTGTTAATTTAAGCCTTTTCACATGATGAGCTGCTAGGGCTACCTGAGTATATTTTATTTGACCTAACATAGGTACTTGTTTTGAATCCATAGAAATGTAGAATCCAAAGGTTTTGGTTAAAGGAAAGTCCAGTGCTTTAGCTACAAAGGAGGGCATTATGTTATCTAAAGCCCTGTAATCAATAATGCAATTGTTGAGCTTGTGTCAGTGAATAAACAAAGACACATATAAATGTTGTAGCTTCACAAAATATTAAGAGGTTTCAGTTAAGATTTACCTCTGAGTTTGTTTTTCAAAAATTTTAGGTTGGCCTAATGGGTTAGAAGTAGATATATGATTGAATTGAATATTCATGAGATTATTAATTGATTTTGATGGTTCATTTCCTCTAACAAAATCAACTACTTTATTAAGCTCCCTAGGATTTAATTTTAAGTAATTAGTGGGAGAAATTTAAATTTTAGAGGTCTTACAAAATTCTTGAATATCAATATAAGGGTCAACATCAAACCTTTTTGAAATTGGAACCTCTGAAGAATTTGAACTCTTGACCTTTGAGAGGCTTGAAGTTTGATTTCTACGTTCACTTGCCTTGTTGGTGGATGCTGGAGATGAAATTGTAGGTGAGGACTTGTATCCCTTTTGATTCCTTTTTAGCACCAACCACGAGGGCTCCTCTAAAGTTACCAAAATATCTACACCTTTGTCCAAATGTGATTCATACTTAAGGTATTATGTTTTAGAATCACTAGATAACTTTAGACCAGCCTCATCTTCATGAACTTCTTCAACAGTTTCTCTTTGTGGTTTCATTTGAACATACCTTACCATTTTTGGAAAGGCATTTCCATCATGTTCATCTATTATATGAAAAAAACACATATTAGCATTCTCAATTGGGACACCTTCTATAGCCAGTCTCTGTTGGGATGATGGCAATGTCAACTGCCTTCCAAAAGTTCTAGCAGATTGATTTTGGAACCTTCGAGGAATTTCCTAGTAAGGTGTATTACTTTTTGGCAGTTGTTTCTTAAGGGAAATCATATCCTTTATAATTATTTAGACCACAAGGTCTGATGAAGAAAAATATGCGTGTGTGTGAGGAGTTTCAACTTCTTTTGTCCACTTTCCCACAGTGATTAAATCATCCTCCAATTCAATTTCTTGTGTTTGGGCCACACCCAAATCTTCTGCTCTACTTCGGCGTAGATTAAATCCAAGGTCATGAGGCATTGAATTTACAAATAAAAAATTTTTATTCAATACGTTAGGCCTCTTCCCAGTAGGGATATTATGTACCAATTTATTGTATTTTGTCACATAATCACGCATTGGTTCATGTATCTCTTTTTTCATCTATGTCAACGGAGCCAAAAGTGAGTGCTTGTCCTCCATGTTCTTAAAAATATTTTCAAAATTTGTCTTCATATCAACCCACCCTATTATGTAGGCTTCTACAATATGGTTGAACCATTCCACAATATGTTTTGACAAAGTTTGCACATATAGTCTCACAGCCACATCTTCATGTTGCACCGCTAGGACACCATTAGCCACATTAAAAGTATTCAAATGTTCCTCAACTAAGAACTTCCCATCTCCACTAAATCATTGAAACACATATTTAGCACCTTTAGGTAAAGAATGATGTGGTGGAAGGTTTAGAGGTCCCACAACAGCACCCCAAGGATTAGCAGCCATAATGTTTAAAACAGGGGGAAAATTGATATTCAAGGGTGTAGGTATCCATGAAAGGAATAGAGCATGGAATGATGGTGAGGCTATAGATTTAAGAGCTAGTTTAGGCTTATGTATGGATAGCCAAGGTAGGGTTAAATAAAGGGTACCAATAAGTCATTTAAGGTCTTCTAAATCCCGATCTAGTAACCCCTTGCTTCACCTAAGACCTAGTAAAATGTTTGGAATACAAAATTTAAGTTTTAAATCCCTTGGGCTACACTATCCACAACTGCGACTTCCTAGGCTATATGAATTCCTCTTAACCATTCTCCTATTTCTTCTTCTTCCTCAATTACCAACATGAATTGTTAATACTATTGATATTTGGTTCTAAGTTTCCAAGATAAAGAGCTGAGATTAGCAATAATATCTTCCTGACTGTCTAAAAAATGCAAATCAGGCTACAATACTGGAGGTATTTCTTATTTTCCATGTATCACATCAGCAAGTAACACCACAATTACACATTTTTAAATAAAATTAAAAACTGACCCACTTAGTATTAGTTCCCTAGTAGAGTTGCAAAAAATATGTTAGTTAACATATTTATCCCCAAAAGTAATCAAAGATGATCAAGTGAATAAACCTCTATAGCGCTATGGGAAAAATCAATTAATTAATAGTTAGGGTTCACCTTAACGGTCAATTCCCTCTACATATAGGTGCAACTTCCTCTTTAATAGTTTTCAATTATGCTTTCGATGAATCAAAGAAAAAATTTTCATAGATAATACATTTTACCCTAAAGTATCAAAGGCTTAATCATCTAATTGAAAATGAAATACAAATCAGATAAAATTTGTTGTAATGAAGATTTAAGATTCACTCAAAAGACTGACATCCACAACTAATCTAAGATAAATTTACAGATACTCTAAATCCACTTCACAATCTAAATGAAATACGACAACATATCATGATAAAAAATGAAAGTATAATAGAAATTGTATTCATATAATCAGATGAACACACCAAAGCTGTGATATATGTATATATTGAATTTCAACCAATGGATCAAAATATCCTTCCAATTGTAAAATCTTTTAAGTATCTGGAAACACTAATAACTTAGTAAAATTAAGATTACAAAATTTTTTCGACCCTTTTTGTCAGTCATAATAAGCAATATATACCATGAGAAATAAACTATTTTTTGGAATTTTTAAAACTAACTCCATTAAGGAGTAAAAAGTAAAAGATTAGTGTTCAACAGGAAACATTAAGCAGAAAAATAAAACAAAAAAATAACACATCATGATTGATTATTTCGCAGGGCATCTAGGTTTATGATGTTGTCGTGGCTGATGAATATTGGGCCTGCAATTTCCTCTACTCTAGATGTTCATCTAAAATCCTAACCACAAGTTGATGATTGGGGACACCAATATGCACAATTCTTTGCTTCCATACTTTATTTTCCCATGGACTAGTGTGACTTTATCTTTGTGCACCTTTAAATGGTCTTGGCACACAATTAGCATAGATTTCATTTTGGCAACATAGGAGAATTACTTAGGTGTAACCATTTTTATTTCTTTAACCACACTAACTCTATCCTTGAAAGCCTGGTTCATTTCTTTTGCCTTCTGTAAAAAATTTCCATCCTCCTTGAACAACTGTGCTTTTTTGAATCTGAGGTCATTATTGATTATGCATGTTAAGGCAATAATCTCTTTCTAGAGGTTCCTCAATAATCTATTTTATAACCAAGTTCCTCTAGTCCAAATGATCTTGTGAAAAAAAAATGATTTCATCATCCAATCCTATAATTGGCCTCTTAGATAGGAATTTTATTATACCATGTTTCTTGACCTTTGTCATCTAGGCCATCATTTCCATCCACTGAGTCTTTTCTTTATCCCATTTGGTCACATCTGCATTCAGACTATCTTTAGCAACAACAAGATATTCATACATTTGACTGAGATCATCCATGGATTTTCTTGCATGATCAATCATAGAATCTAACTAGCATGAAAATGCTTCATCAATTGAATTGTTACGTAGAATTTGCTCCTTCATCTATTGATTATCTGGAGATTTCAAATGAAAAGCTAATGGGGTCTATGTTTTTAAGACATGATGTAGATGATGAATAGAGTAAATATACTGATCCATCTAAGATATTTCTAATTTCATTTCCTACGTGTCTTTCTCATCCTTCAAGGCTCTTGTTACAATTTTCTTTTTGGACGATTCCAAATGTTTAACATCTGCTAGACTAGTAGCCACTCCCAGGTCAACTTTTTTTACCTTAAAATCTTTGGATGTTACCTCATCTAAATTCTTCTCATTCTTAGGAATGGAATTTTTTTTTAAATAGTGTCCCATCTTAGTGTCTGTGTCTATCATTGACCCAGTCTTGGGGTTTTTAATCTTTACCTCTTTATCTAAACATTTGCTCACTATGTCATTATCATACAGAGAAAATGGTACAATACTTCTATTTTTGTTTATAGAGGATCAAAGCCTTGCTGGTGTATTTGTTGAATCTTTAGTAGGAGAGGTTTGTAACATAGCCAAATCAATAGATAGAGTGTCACTAGTTCCCTATTCTTACTCATTTCTCCACCCCTTTCAACTTTATCTAAATTCATCATTTCTAGAGCCTGATATTCCATTGGGGTTTGTTCCTCTTCAATAGAGTCCAATTCCACAATTTTATGGTTAATTGTAACCTTCTTCAGCCTCTTTCTTTTGGAACATGTAGTCCTTGTTGGAGTAGGATATTTCACCACTGAGGAAGCCTTCTTTTTTAAGTTTACATCCAAATCAACTATACTTGTAGTATATAGTGCAATAGGAAAATTAGGAGAAGAGGTTTCATTTTTGGGAAACAAAGTATCCTGGTTTTGTCCATGAGTTTTTGGCTTACAAATCTTTAACTTGTCGAATCTTTTCTCCCTTAACCATTTTTTTTTCTTCCTATAACATTAAGTTTCCTATGTTGAATACCATCCTCCTCTTGCCTATTCCAATATATTTCTACAAGGGGTTCATTTTGTACTTTGTTGTTGTATTTAGAAATCAACACTTCTTCATCTTTACACTCTTTAACTCCTTTAATGCTCATAGGAAGTTTCATTCCTACAATTTTCCCCAAGGTGAGACGGGACCATAATCTCCTACGCACCTCAAATTCAACCTCACAATATTCCCTGTAGTCCTCTAATTGAGCTATGTGGGTGAAGCCTTCTGTCATGCCTAGGTAAGACCTAGAAAAACCCTTACTATCAAATTGCAGGTGTTCAATATGCATTTTGAGCTTAAATCCTTTATCTTTTGCTAATAAATTAAGGGTGTGTAAGGTGGACTTACAACATTACTTTCCTAATTCCATAGGAAAATTAATTCTTAAAGGTTTCTCTCCTTTAAAGATCTTATCTATAATTTCCAACTGTCTACAAACCTTTGTGAGTACCAAATGATCTAGCACATATTTGGGAAACTTGAAGCGATCACCTTTGAATCTGCCAACACTGATATAGGTAAATCTAGGAAATAAAATAATGAAACTACTATAGGTTTGAATTTGTTGTATGGTTTCATCATACAACCTTTTGTGTAAGCTCCTACATAATTCAAATACCAGACAACCCAAAAATACATCATTCACTCTGGGAAAATTCTCTCAACATATATTTTTCTACAACAGGGGATAATAATCATAAATTTTAATTCCTCGCATCAAGGGTTCAAGAGGCAACTGAGGCCATTTTATAGAACTGGCTAGAATATAAAATAAGAAAGAGGACATGTAGAAACCTCTCATAACATTGAAGTTGGCTAACCCTTCAGGTAACTTCTCAGCAATCAGGTCAACCCAGTCCAAGAATTTATTTCCTTTCATTATCACTAGTATATAAAAGAACATCAATTCTTCCTAATGAAAATTACATTTATTTCCCTTAACCTTGTTTAACAGTATACCCTAATCTTTTATCTCAGGGATACCTTGTTAGAGGTTAAGAGGTTTTGGATGATGGGAGCCACCTCTCTTAGTATCTAGCAACCAGGCCTTTGCAATTAAATTTCTATATTGTTTCTTGTTCTTAGTGAATAATGAATAAGCCAGATCAATAGTCCATCCTTCATATTCCTCCTTATCTAGAATTTATATGGCATACATTACCATTTCGCTATCAATCCTTACTAAAAATTCACTAGAATTAGTGTGAATGCACTTCTCATTTCCATCATAGTGATTCATACATTCCATAAATAGCTTTAGGCATCGGGTTATAGTTGGAAAAATGGTAGATTCAATCAAACCACTCTGTCTGGTTTTCACCACTATAGAATCTTTTCGGGGATTTCTCAATCTTCCAAGAATTTCCTCAATAGTCACATTCAGAAGGGTTGTGTCTTCTAAATCTGAAAGAGAACTAACTAGACTAGATGAGGACTTAAACGTAGGCAACAATGACCTATTATAATTTATCTTATTTATGAATTAAAATTCTAGAACAAGAAGATAAGGAATTCGAGAAGAAACTTGAAAAATTTCTATTCTTTAACAAACTACTTAAGCTAGAAGGTCAGAGTTCAATGACTCACCAGAATTCATGAAAAATTTTAGTGCTGCAACTTTGAAATTACCTCATTTGACTCTTTGGATCCATGATGATGAAATAAATCAAGACTAGATGAGAAAAAATAAATATAACTTGCGTTGATAAAGCTAAAAGATCTGCCTGGATTCACAACACGCCTAAACTTTCATTTCATAAGCATGAACTAAATGTCAAAGTGACATTATTTTTACATCTCATTAATTACCTATCATTTCACACCCTTTGTGTTTACAAAATAATGATTAACTCTCCCAGAAAAGGTAAGGTTGATTAAAATTTGAAATCCTCCATCTTCTTTTCTATCCATATCATCATTGCCTTTATTTATTATGAAATCCGCTTTGGATCCTAAATGAAAATCTTTAGATTTGAACTTTTCAAATGGAACTTTCAAAGTTCAATTAAAAATTCAAATTGAAGATGAGAGACTTGACCAAAGATGAGACAAATTCTTAAATTTATAACAAATAATCATCTTCTATTTGCACTCGTATAATTTGAACTTTGAAAGTTCAAATTGAGGAAAACCACCTAAAGGAATGCTAGCCAGAATGAAGCCGTGACAACGTAGATTTGAATATGGGAATTTGAACTTTTAAAAGTTCAAAATAAAGTTAAAAAACTGAAAATTCATAACAAATAGGAGAAAAAATAGAAAGAACATCGACAAAAGAAAAATAAAAATAATGCAAAAACTACCTACTTTACTATGTAGCAGTGTATCAAAGAGTTGTAGAGATTGGATTCACACACATACATAGGGTGAGATATTTGGTTTTGCAATTGGGAATGTGTTGAGGATAATTTTATGTGTCTTTCTTTAAATGGTTTCATCATTATAAAGGTTTGTAAGTTATATTGAAGAGTTATAGTAGAAGGTGATAGTTTTCTTTGGGGGTAGGCATAAAATGTTGGCAAGTCCATTAGCTGGGATGGATTTGATCATTTTTTTGATCTTCATGATGCCTAAAGATGTTCTTGGACTATGTTACTAGTGATTTAGAAATCTACATCGATTAACATGTTGGGATTTGGAGGGAATTTCAAGTTGGTGATAAGTTTTTTTATGTTCTTGGCTGACTTGATCATTAAAACATTTTCTAGGTGATCGATAAAATTATCATGGTAGATTTATGATCTCAAGGTGGTTATAAAGAATATAAGATATTTTTATCTAATATGCTTTGATCAAGATTGTTGATTTTTCATAGTATGATGAAAATTAAAAGTTAGGTTTTTATCGACTTGTTCTTGATATAAGGGTTGATGAATCAGGGAAAAAGTGTGGTTGCATAAGACAAGGATTGATCATAGACACTATGGAGTTCTTGTTAATTAATTGTGTAGAAAAAGTGGAGGTTGAATTAATCATATAAAGGACTAGGAGAAAATTATGAATATATATTTGATTGTACTTCAATAGAACTGACTAAGGCATAATTAAATGTTACTATATAGTTCATAAATTTATCAGATTGTAGTTTATTTGTGTTTGTAAGGAAACATGTCTTCCATATCACTGGAGCCCAAGGCTAATTGAGTAGTGAGATCTAGGCAATGTATCTGACTACATGTGCATTCCTCATTTGTAATAAGCTTATACTTGTAACAAGGGATTAGTCTTATTGTGAGTTTAAGACCTGCAATCGTTTTCACCCTAATTTAGGTTTCCATGATTAAAAAAAATTGTTATGTGTTGTGGATGTTTTCTTATTTGTGCATACATGATTATTTAATTCTAAATCAAAGATAAGGTTTTTATGTTTAAGTGTTTCAAGGTTTAAGGTTTTAAAGGTTTTTAAAGAGTTAGAGTTTTTGGTGCAACTAATTAAACCCCCTCCCTCTCATTTGTTTATTTCCCTATTTCCTAGATTTGGTGTTAGAGCTTGGTCCCTTAAAGGAAGACTGAAAACTTGAGAGAGATCTGAACATGGCAGTATTCAAGAAGTATAGTCCAAGGTTTGAAGGAACCAACAACACTTTATAGAAAAGTCCCATGATATTTCATCTTGGATACATTGACAAATATTGTTGAAAGTTTAAAAAGCAATCATGTATTCCTCTTGAATACCATACTAATTCAAAGGAGAGTACAGATGCTAAAGAAAATATTAGAGAAAAGGAAGCCTTTTTTATTGCATTGTTTGGTGCTAAGATGGCCAATGTCATGGAATTAGAGACAAGTAATGATATATGGGATAATTTGAGGACCTTGCATCAAGGAGACAAGGATGTGACCATTTCCAAGTTGGAAAGCTTGAAGGAAAAATATGAAAGCCTATAATTGAGTGAAGACAAAATTATTTTTGCATACATGCTTAGGGTAAATGACCTTGTGACAAATATCTAATGTACTTTAGGTACTTGAGAAGAAGATGAATTTTTTGTAAAAGTTTAAAGATCTCTACCTCCTACCTATAGTCACAAAGTTGTAGCCATTGAGGGGATTATAAAGTGATAGATGTGACAAGGGACAAGTTGGTTGGTAAGATTATTGTCATTTAATTGAGTACATTTTTGTATGCACTACCTAATTTTGAGACTGCATTCAGAGATAGTTTACCTAAGAAGGACACGTAGAAATTAGAACCAAGTAAAAGTTTCCCAAATAAATGGTTGGAATGATATGAGAAGGAGATGATAGAAATTTAAGAAAAATAAAGAGAGCTTGAAAGGTAAGAAGCACTATTCAAAAGGAAATAAGTAAGATGAACTAATGATAAGTATACAATAAATTTGTCTATCAAATGTTTTTCATGTAATAAGATAGGATATTTTTCTTCTAGATGTACAAAGAGAGCCGAGAAATGGAAAAAATAGAGCCACTGTTACAAAGAAATGTTACTTTCCTGATAATGATGGTGATGAAGGTATTTCTGATGATGGATCTATTATTTTTTATATGAATGATGATGAATTTACTCTCTTTACTTTTAAGGATGACGATACCGAGTTTGAAGATGATATTCCTACTAGTTTATTCATTGCTGATAAAGAAGAAGATATTAAGTTTAATGAAGAATAATCTGCTAGTTCATTCATTTATATTAAAGAAGATGATTCTAAACTTGAATTTCCTATTCCTTATAGTTCTACTGATTGTATTGTTGGAGAGAAATCTCTAGCTTCTCAAGTTGTCAAAAAAGATGAGGGGATGATAGATAGTGGATTATCTCATCCTATAACTAATGATAAGCACACATTTGTGGATTTTGAGAACTAGGATCATGGTATGCTAATATGGTGAGATAATTCTAGTGCTATGTGTAATGAACTAAAAGTGGTCACTTAAACCCTAGAAACCTAATCTCAATTGCTCATCAAGAAACAATAATCTTGATTATCCCTAAGTCCTAAATCAAATAGACAATTCATAAATTTCAAACTAATCTAACCTAAACCCTAGGTCCTAATTAATCATCATACTTGATTTATTAATTAATTCCTAAAAATACAATACATTGGCAAATAAACCTTAAGTTAATTATTTAAATGATATTCTAATATATTAATTAAATAGATTTACTAAATTGTCAATAAAATCCAAAAAGGAATTAAATTAACTATTAAAAATAAAAATATGCATTCAAAATCATTTAAGTATTTAAAAATGCATATGAAATCATCAAATCCATTAACTAATTATCAAATTAGAAACAATCCACTTCCACTTAGTTAACTAATTCTCCATTATTTATTTTTTTGGAAACTAAGTTGTCAACTGAATATGATTTTGGATGTTTCCAAATAGACTGATCAGTCAGTTTAGTCAACTGAATCTTTCTACCAATCACATTCTTTGCACATGGATTGGGCTTCCTCAAATTGAATCTGAGCCACTCATTTCTTTTAATCTTGACCTTCGATTCAATAGAGATTTTTAATAAAAGAGAAACTCTTTTCCTTCACAAGGATGTTGAATTTTAGCTATCGTTATTATGCAATTTTGATTTCTTAATTTTTCAAGAATGTAGCATTTCATAGTTTTTTTATTAATTGTTGTTAGTTTCCTTTCAATCATGCAAACCATAATCTAGAGTACATTTCAATTTGATGCTTTAAAAAGAAATTTTTTTTTTCAATTTAGTGTTATAAAATTAATCTAATTAGCTTTGGAATCAATCTTGCATTTGCATATAATATATAGTAATCAATTCATTTAGCTTCAAAATCCTTCGTTTAGAATAGGTTTAGTCATTGTTTCTTCTGATGACCAAGATTAAAAATCGTTCCTACTAGAAGGAAATAGATCAATTTATGTTAGTCTCTCGTTTATTGCATTTAGTTTAAAATAATGATTTAAGGATGTATTGAAGTGTGTGTTTGCAACTGCAGGTACCAAAAAATCACATGCACATTTCTAGCGCAACTGTGGGTCATACCCACATCTCATTTAGAGTGAAACCTAACCCCACCATCACATTCAGATCATCATTTTGGTTGAAATTGACTATAAAATTTCCCATACCCGAAGAAAGCCAAATTTATGGAAATGTTTTTGCCCAAACAAGTCGTATGACCCTCTACATGCAAATCAAGGTAGATTACCTCTGTACATAGGTTGATGCATAATTTTCAATATTTTGGGTCTGTGTATTTTAGAAAAATTATGACATCTATATTTTGTCAAAATTATTCTAGAATCAATAGACTGAATCAAATATCCCACCATCTATCTAAGAAAAGAACCATAAATCCCAAGTTCACAGCCTTTTCTTCGTAATAATGTGCACTTGGTTATGAATTTAAACTACATATACTACCAACTCCTACTGCATGTGGGTCTAAAATTCCACACTCGCACTCTATGTTCGAGCTCTGCACGAGATCCCTCCTCCTAGTGCACTCCCTACCCCGTGCCCACCCATCCTCCATGCCCCATGCCACCCCACCCCATGATCAGCTCTCCCCACCTCCCTACCCCCTCCACCCCACCATGCTTCCACCTCCCCACACTTCCTTCCTTCTTCACGGGGTCACCCTATCCACCTCTTCCACTCCTCCCCTCTACTTTTCTCCCCCTATACTATACACACCCTACGCTCTTCTCCACCCGCGCTAAGCTCAGCCTCCAGCCTCTGCCTACCTTACATCCACCCTCCATGCTTCCATCTTTCCTGCACCTCCCAATGACTCATCTTGCATGTATGGAACACTCCCACATCCTAACCACAACTCCGCCTAGCTCATAGCTCTGCTTGCCTACCTTTACAACACCACCTTCTCTGCCCTCCACTTGAGGTCATCCATCGTGCAGCCTCTGCTCAGCCTGAGCTCTCCACTACCCACTCACCACTCATATCTCCACCTCTACTCATCCTTATTATCCCTCCAAATGGGCTAATAAAAAATTTCCATGTGTCCATATGGGCCAATTAGAGAGCGCCATGTCAGTAGCAAGCCCACACCAAACATTTTATGATGTTGACATTGATGACCATCTAACTATCAAAATAGAGGTCATTGTCTTTTCGGTGATGGCTTCTAGACTGTCAGATTTAACACAATGTTATGTTGACATTAGTAGGGATTTGAAAATTCTTTGCCTTCACCATTGAGTGTTTCGATTTTTAAGTTCATCTTTAAACCCTCATAAATTGCTCATTTTAAGTCCTTTTCTCAAGAAAATTTTATTTATTTATTTTGGGTAGAATTTCCTCGAGCTTACTATGGTGGAGATAGTTTCTTGTTTTGGTTTCTAGATTTGTCAAAAATTGCAAATTTTGATCACTATACCTGTCTAATCCTCTATGTTTCAACTTCTAGAGCCTCGTTCAGGCTCATATAGTAACATTTTTTGGTGCAATTTTTTTTGAAAGTATGTTATTATTCATCTAGTTCCTAAATTTGCAATCAGTTTTCTGATTTTATGGATTTTATAATGTTGATAAGTTTCTGGCATTGTCATTCTTTGGATTATCTTATTGGTTATAGCCTAATAGTGGTTTGCAGGATGTTGATAATGAAGACTAAAACATGAATTATTTATGATTTGTCTTGCAGGCTGCCTTGATCGATAGAAAACTAAACATTTTTCTTCCATATTATTTTTGTTTTATTAAAATAGTAACCTAGATGCAAGACATAATAAAATGAACTTTTGCCTGATATTTTAGGAATGAGAATAATGTCAGAAATTATGCTCTTGCCTTTTTGGGATGAATAGATATTCAGAAACACTATTGTCATTATCCATTTGAGATATGCAACCTTAGAGGGCCTATCTAAGTGGGAAAAAGTACTCACCCTTGGAGAATGACCCAAGTGATAAAAATTAACGCCAAGATTCTTCGACTAACTATCATCAAAATGCTTCCTCGAGACTAAAGCCTCAGAAGATAAGTGGCATTTGAGTTTATACTCAGATCTCTCCTAACACAAAGTAAGGGCCTTTGGGGCTTAATCACGTATCGTGACTACTTATGCTAAGCTACTCTGTGAGGTTAGCATCCTGAATCATGATTGCACAGATATAGAGGATTCCCTTAAACGAAGACCCTTACTAAAACCTTTTTACGTTAGTTTCCAAAATCCTTTTCTACTTGTTGATACGGGCATTGTTAGATGTGCATGACTTAGAAATGTCTTATGTACCCCTCTTGTTGAGATAGTATATTTATCAGGATCCTCAGATCTTGAGAAATTCAAAGCTTGGTATGCCTGAGAAGTGTGTTCTGTGGATGAGAGCCAGTGCTACAAATCTTCTAACTGTCGTACTTGAATGGATATTTTATTGTAAGAGGATTCAAACAAGTATTGTCAATTTATCACCACCTAGGAATAGGGTTTCATTGTTGTGCTTGGTTTTACAATAACTCCATGATATTTCTTTCAGGAGTGAAACATCAAAACAAACACCAAAACAATCAAAACGAACATCAAAATGTCAAACAATTCAAAATCTACACTTTTGGGAGTTAAATTGTCAACTCTCATACGAGTTTCTACATCTAGTGTCAAAACTCTAAAAATCACTCAAATTTTTGTCCAAGTTGGTATTCTGTCATGATGGTTCTGTCTAAAGTTTCACAAAATCTATGTTCTCACAACATCACTACTAGTTTGTCATTGAATGCAATCTATTGACAGTCTGACTCGCTTGTTGTTTCGAGATCTGACTTTGTTGTACTAGTCTAAGTTACTTGTTATTTTAATCATCTTTGTTTGTGTTATCCTTATCCTAAGTTGTGAGAGTAGGTTCATTAACCTTGACTCAAGATCAAAGTCTTTTCTTCTCCCTCAAAGTTGGACATTATCTATTTTGTCTTTTGGTCTTGGACTTAGTCAACACTTTTGATAACACTTCAACACCTATTAGGAAATCAATTGATTCATCACACCTTTTCTTCAATCTTTTAAGAAAGTGCATCAAGACAATCTTACAATGACTACAGCAAATGGGATAAACCTTATGGTCCTAATAATGAGAAAGAAGAGATTCTTATAGAATATTTATAAAAACAAATTGAAAATTTTAAATCTAAAAACTAAGAATTAAAGGGGAAAAAGGATACACCATCCAAAAATTCCTCATTAAGATTGATCTTACCTTTTCTCTATGATCATGGTCCATCCATACTTCCATTTTATTCAAAAAAAGAGGAATCTAAGCACAAAAAAACCATCTTTGATCAAGAATAATTTCATTACCATCCTATCTTTGATAAAGAGAGTGGCTCCAAAGCCCTAAAAGCTATTAAAAACACCACTAAGTCTCCCTCCAAAGGGGTTAGTAACCTCATGAAAGAAAAAACTTGGGTTAAATGCAAGAGGGACTTCACTCCTTTGGGACAATCTTATGAATCATGATTGGAAGAACTTCTTGAGAATGACCTCATCACATTACCTCAAGTCACATCACATGGATTGAAATTTTTGCATACCCATTGTGCATATCATCGACACAATGAGCATAAAACTTCATATTACATGGAGTTAAAACATAAAATCCAAGATCTCATAGATGATGGCATAATCAAAGTGAAAAATTCTAGTGATTCATTTAATCTCAAGCATGATCAATATCAGGAATCCATGTCTAGAAATGGTTCACATATCACATATACTTCTTCCACCATTCCTCGATCTTCTAAAGCTTCAAAAATATCCACACCATCTCTATCAAATAATGAGCCTAATTATTACTATGTGTACTCTCAAGAAATACCTCTAAAATAGATCCATGTCAATCATCATATGACTGCAAGTCTTTCTCAGGATTCAAAGATCATATACCCAAAGCATCCATGTGCTTCAATTCTCATTATTCCTAATCAAAATTATACTCCATTAGCCCTTCAAGAATCCCTCATGTAGATCAAAAGTCCTACCTCACCCTTAGAAGTGGCTCCATGTCGAGAGGGTAATCCACTATGTGAAGAAAAAAATATCAGTAATGATCAAGATCAAGACACCATCCATCCTTATCCAATGTTTGACCAAAGTCACATATATCAAAAGTCTCGTATTGATTTTATCATCCCCTTCCATTTCTTCAAAGAAGATTGCACTCCATCTCCCAAGAAAGATCAAGATATCCTTTCCACCATCTCTAATGAGCCTATTAAAAATCAAGAGAAAAGTACCCTTTGTGCACCATCTAAAGATCCTTGTCAAGATTAGATCATCCCATCATCTACATGTCATACCCCTCCATATCCACCTCAAGAAACCATCACTTGTCCAAATCCCTTATATAAAAATAAATCCCCTCAAGCTTCAGTTTCTCCTATCAAAGATACTCATGCACCTATTGATATAAAGATAAATCATAAAGATGAGACTCTCAGAAACTCAACTCAATCTAAATATGTCGATATGTCTTCCACACCTTATCTCCCTCTATTCAACCGTAATAGTGTTCCTTCACCATCCTCCAAGTCCATTTTTGGTTCCTATATCCCAAAGCTAAAACTTTCAAACCTTCCATCTATATTGGGTCCATATATCACTCTATCCAACATGCCTATAACTACTATTTTTCCATCCACTTTACCTATCGCCTATCAAGATCAACAAAGACATGCATCATTGTAATTTTCCTATCAACCCATCCATATGAACCATCCATATTGGTCCTATTCATCCACACTCCACAAGTCTTATGGAAGTAATTTAGATGTGCAACGAATAAATCATAAATACAAGAATCCACTTACAGATGAAGATCACTATGTCCAGTCTAATTGACATGTGATTACAAATAAAAATGAAATATTCAAGAGACCACAAGGGTCCACTAAGAAAATAATAGTATCAAAGAAAATATGGGTTGCTAAATCTACCATGGAATAATTGCATTCTAAATCATCCAAAAGAAAAGGAAAATCAAAAGCTATAGGGATTTCCAAGTCTCTTCTAAAAAACATGGATGCAAAAATAAAATCAAAAGTTATGTGGATTCCCAAGTCTCTCTTAAAAGGATTGAACAAAAAGGAAAATTCAAAGTTGGCATCCAAGCTTCTAGAGGCTTCTTCTGTTGGAAATATTCAGGACTAACAGAGTTTACTGAGAGGGGAGGGGTGAATCAGTAACTCTTAAAACTTTTATTATATTTATGCACTTGTATCTACTTAACCATTCATTCATCTGATCTACTGAAAACATGAAAATGTAATCATTCATAACACATAACACAAAGATTGGTAACCCAGAAACCTTCCAAATAGAAAGTAAAACTGGGGTGGGGATGGTACCCACAAAACTTTGGTACTGTAGTATAAAGTTGGCCGGTTAAGGCTTACAATGATCACTTCTGATGATCTGCCCTGTTAGAAGCAATTTGGACTGCTAGGTCCACCTTGTTTAGAGGATTTACAAACATACAATGAAGTATGCACTC
>MU224896.1:3633862-3652018 GCA_018584345.1 Thuja plicata
GATCTTTACTGAATGCTCGGTAACTGCTGTAGACTGAGTGATGAGCTCGGTAAGCACTTCAAAACCGAATAAGTGTTTTCACTAAGTGCATTCACTGATGCCAAATGTATCATTATTCCAACATCTTCTTCATCTCCATCTAAAAATTCCTCATCTTCTAACTCTACTTTTGGTCCTCATGTCCCAAAATCCTTCACCTTGAATACTTCACCCCCTTCTCCACCCATCTTGGGTCATTGTGTACCAAGATCCATAACCACTCATACATCAAAGCCTCAAACTATTCTATCAAAATTTTCTCCATTTGTCCACTACCCTCCAAGGGGTGTGTAAATGTTGATCTTATCACCATTTCCATCTACCTCTACACAAACCCTTCAATACCCTATCCAATATCCTGCACCTGAAACCTACCCATCCATCCCATATCCTTCCATTACTCTTATCCAATCCATTACATAAATCCTTGGCTAGCATCTCCCTTATCATCCATTTCATTCTTGTCTACCATCACCCAATTGACATCTTTGAGAATAATTTTAGTGTCCTTGGCCCATCATAGTATATCCTTCAAAGGAGCACTATCCAAAGTGAAAGAGACTTAAAGTTCCTCCATAAAATTATTTGTACAAAAGAAACAGAAAAAGTGCCTTGGTGAAAACCTTGTAAACAGGTGCCTTGATAGAAAAAGTAAAGATAAATAAATTTTTCCTATGGTGAAAACCATTTCTTCTGGAACCTTGGATAAGTGCCACGATGAAAACTTGGAAAATAGGCGTCATGCGTAATTCATCCTACTTGAACTCTTCACTTGGGGGCAAGTTCCTTCTATGTCATCTTATCCATCATATATTACATTCAGATATCCCATGAACATCCATGTTCCTTGTGGTGATCTTGAAAAGGTTGAGCTACCTAGGAACACACATGTGTCCTGAAATTCATTATCCTTTCCATCATCTTATTCACTTGCTCTCATCCATGGTACCCTGTCCTGATCTTTCTTATCCCAAGCCAATACTCACTATCCATAAGAATCATTTGCACTAATCCAAAAACATTCACTTATACCTCCATCACCCCTTATCTCATAAGGTTATCCCATCACTATCCTATCTAATTGACCCCTTGGTCTTGATATAAATGAAGAATAAAAAAGTGCAATATTGTTTCACAAAAACTTCATGACATGTCCATTCTTTTGGACTACATGCTTTTAATGACATTAGGTCATTATCTTATATTCTATCCAACACCACTCCATGAGCCTATATTGCTATATTATTTTTTACCTAGCTTGGGTAATCTTGAGGAGACTATCCTTGAGGGTCGCATTCACCCTCTTCATCCATAATTGTCTATTCACCTCATCCATTAGACTGCTAATCTATTTATAATGACCTCCACCTTGCTAGACATTGCGGGAAAACCAATGTGATCTTTTTTGAGAATGAGTAATCTCTAAAAAGACAAAAAAAAAAAAAGTCAAAAATGTCCTTAAGAAAATCCAACAAATTGGAAAAGCAACTAAAAATGGTCATCTTGGTGAAAACCGAGCAATAGGAACTTTGATGCATCAATCAAAAAAAAATTTAAAAAAATAAAAAAAGGAAAAAAAAAATGATAAAGAAGAAAAAGTGCCTTGGTGAAAACCTTATAAACAGGCACCCTAGTAGAAAAAATATAATCTCTACAAAGTAGGTTGAAACCTGGTGAACATGCGCCTCTTGTACTTAGGGCTCCATCTATTATTACTCAGTCTTGGAAATCCTTTGTTTCAATTTGTACATAAGCTTTCAGTAACTTTTGTGACACTTTGGTTCTTCTCATAACCCTCATGGCTTTATACTAATCCAGAGTCATAGCCTGGGGGAAATCGAATAAGATTTTTCCTCATAGTATGAGTCAAGTCAGTAATCTCCAATAGGATTTTCCTACCAAAGGGCATGGGTCTCCAATTTGATCACATCTTTAGCTTACACCAGAGTCAGTAATCTTGTCATTTCTGAAGGACATCTCACTACTAACACAACAGGTGTTTCTCAACACCCTAATCAAAAGTGTTTCTTAACACTATCTTTGGATGCATCTATTTTTCTTAACATACACCGGATACAAAAAACATAAACAACATATCGATAGCACTCAAACCCATTGCACTCACAAGAACAATGGTGTTTCTCAACAGCTGATACATATACACATCTGAAAACTTTGAAACCAACTGAAGTATACTAAACTTCTATTTGTATGCTATCTATTCTCACTGATTTTCCTTAATATTTTCTTTGTCTATTTATTGTTGGTGTGGTCTCACTGATCCAAAAATGTCAAATAAACAAGGTGTATGTGATAAGAGCTCCTGCATTAAGGCAGAAAAGCCTCAGATCCCTTGATCCTGTTTACTTGCACACCAAGGTGAGGTCGTAAATATCTCCTTGACTATTATTTATCTACTTGTTTATGCAAGATCACACTCATGTTTATCTTAGCTTTGAATGCATCGATACTGGTGTACTCTTGAAACATCAACTAGAAACAACATTTAGGTCATCTCAACTTTTGTGCCCCGATGCTCACATTAGTTTCTCATATCTTATCGAATGAAAGTCATATTGATATTCTTGTGATCACACTGGCACTAGTAAGGATTGCATCAAATCTGATGTTCCAAAAATGCTCGATGATGAAAACTTTTAGGGGTAAAGGTGTAGTGACTACACCTTATGTTTCATTTATGGTATTTTTGCATTGCATCTGCAAGGTCTTGAATGTGTATACTATCAATATCTCTCTCCAATGCGAAGGCTCTAAGGCTCCCATTTGTCAATCTTCCTTTTTCCAAGTGTTTATGTGTGCGTTGATTGATGTGAAAATGACACCCCTATTTAATTGGACTATCCTGAGTCCATTTTTAGGATCAAAATCAAAATTTGAAATCATTTTACTTGTCATATTTTACGTTTGAATTTTTCATCCAACTATAGATGACCACTTGTGCAATAAATCTATCTAGACTCCAAAAAAATGGAAATATCTCATACTTTGTTCTACCCAATCCTCCTATCATAAATTTAGTCAAATATAGTCAACAAGGCCTCCCATCAAGTGCATATTTTGTCCTAGCCACTTGGGACTTATTTCTAAATAGAATAAATTATTCTTGCATCATGTTATCAATCAAATTTATTCTCATCCTTGGGGTACCTAGCCATATTTACATTTCTCTCCTAAGGGGGTAGGATTAGGACATCAACATTCTAGTGATGACATTCTCATTGGAAACCCCATTGCTTGGGGAATCTCAATTTCATCGCATAAAATCAAGTTGATATCATCTTAAATCAAAGGCAACCTAATCAATGGTCTTATATAGTTGTGAACACACTTGAAACCAGACAATATTAGTCTTATATGAGTAGATCATTATTGAAGCTAGATACATTGATCAAATTGGCTTCATCAATTCAAATCAAATTGGTTATCTATTCAAACCAATAAAAAGGTTTAAGTGTTCCTAATAGATGTTCAATTTGATTACTTAAAATGAAATTGAGCATTATGTTTTATATCTTTTGATCAATCTTCGTCCAATCAAGCTCAGAGTCGGTCTTTTTCAAAAGAATGGTTTCATCGCTTCAAATAAAACTGTTCTAGATCTTCTCGCTAACAAGTCATTGAATTAATGTGTTGATCACACATCAATTCAAAGAGAGGAAAATGCAGTGACCTAAAAGTGGTCACCTAAACACTAGATACCTAATCTCACTTTCTTATCAAGAAACCCTAATCTTGATTATCCCTAAGTCCTAAATCAAATAGGCAATTCATCAATTTCAATCTGATCTAGCCTAAACCCTAGGACCCAAATAATCATCATACTTGATTAATTAATTAATTCCTAAAAATACAATACATGTTGGCAAATAAACCTTAATTTAAGTATTTAATTAATATTCTAATATATTAATTAAACATAATTAGTAAATTGTCAATAAATTCCAAAAAGGAATTAAATTAATTAAGATAAACAAAAATATGCATTCAAAATCATTTAAATATTTAAAAATACATGTGAGATAATCAAATAAAGTTAACTAATTATCAAATTGGAAACAATCTAGCTCCACACATTTAACTAATTCTCCACTATTTATAATTTTGGAAACAAAGTTGCTAACTGAAAATGATTTTGGAAGTTTCCAAAAAGACTTATCAGTCAACTCAACCAACTAGATCTTTCAACCAATCACATTATTTACACATAGATTGTGCTTCCTCAAATTGAATCTAAGCCACTCATTTCTTTTAATCTCGACCATTGATTCGACAAAGATTTTCTATAAAAGAGAAACTCTTTTCCTTCACAAGGATCCCAAAATTTGGCTATCGTTATTATGCAGTTTTCATTTATTAATATTTCAAGCATTTATCATTTCATATCTTTTTGATTAATTATTGTTAGTTTACTTTCAATCATGAAGACCATAATCTAGAGTAAATTTCAATTTGGTACTTTAAAAAATAAAACATTTCAATTTGGTGTTAGAAAATCAATCTAATTAGCTTTTGAATCAATTGTGCATTTTCATATCATATAGATTAATCATTTCATTTAGCTTCAAAATTCTTCGTTTCGAAAAGGTGGTCATTATTTCTTGCGATGACCTAAGAGAAAGATTCAAACTTCTGCATACTAGAAGGTGGTGCAGGAGCACCCAGGTAGGCTAGTGGATGCATTGTAACCTAGGGCTTCTTTATGTTTTTGGCTTGTAGTGGTTTTATCTAGACAACTAGGTTAATAAAGGGACATCTTGTTCCTAGCGTGTAGAGATTTTGTAGGAGGATGTGTCTTATTAGGTCTTTAGAGACCTTTGTGTCATTTAGGTCCAATAGGGTGTTTTTGGAATTTTGTGAAAAAATCAGCCAAAAAATGGACTAGAGGTTCTATTTGATGTTATTTCATCATATTTGGTGGATTGGACAACTTTGGACAAGTTTAGACCAAGTTTAGACACTATAGCTAAAAGTTGCAAAAAGTTGTCAATGTTGTCATTGACAACATTAACAACTTTTATGACAAGAATGCATTTTCAGGGGAATTGGGTAGATAACTTTATGAAAAAAATGAATTGATGTGGGGGTCAGCTATATTAGACCATTCTCGAGATGTGTGAAGGGTTTCCAAGTTGGATTAATTTTATGTATGAACTGTATAATGCAATTACAGTGACTATTTATGGTTTTTGAGGTGATCGGGTGGTTTAATTGATTGAAATCATTTATGTAAGATTTTTTTAGTAGAATGTAGGTTGTTTTAAGACTTCTTATCATGTTAGATTGGTTTATTCAATAGTTTTAGTTTCTTGTTCAAAATCTTTTAAGTTTAGTCCAGTCACTGGTTTCATTTGAGTAACATCTGCAAATGGGGTCTTAACTCCATTTTCCACCATGGAACTTGCACAGGCTCTTGGATTCTAGTGGTTGACTCCATGTAAATTGTGTATAGTGAAGGAGGGGCCTTGGAAGTTATCACAACCATTTTTAAGGTGATTCCCTAGGCGAGCCAGTGTGGCATGGCTAGGGATCACCACTAGTTGCAGAGCCATTTTGGTGGATTGAAAGCATTCATAGATTCAATAAAAGCTTGAAGAGGAGTAGGGTGGTGTTTTGTGATATCCCAAGGTGAGTGGGAAGATTTTTTGAGGTTTATTTTATAGAAAGAAAGAATTTTCTATCAGACTAGTTTTGAAACCCTCAAACCCCTGATTTGTAGCCTTGTTTGTAGGCAGAGCTGTACGGACAGCTTGGAAGCTCTAGACTTAGAAAATCTCTAGTGTCTTAGTAAAGGGTGTCTAGATCCTAAACTTTTTTGGGAACTTGTTAAGAAATTTTGTATGTTATTGCACAAAAAGTCACTAAATAGGACTAATTGCTTGTAGCCCTATTTGGGAAGCAATTGGGTAGGTTCTTGGAACTCGATTAGGGTTTTGATACAAAGTATGCTTGCAGGTGTTGGAAAGGGTCCTATGAACATATTAGAAACCCAAATACTCTCTATGGATTGAACATTGATCAATTTGGGTCAATTGGATCCTTTTAGGCCAAAGGTGCAAGAAAGATCATTTGAGATCTAGGAGGAAGTTTGGAAGTGTTTTGTTCTACAAGATGGTGTTCACTAGTTGAAAGAATTAGGATCTTGTGATAAGATTCCTAAGGATCCTAGGGTTAGTGAAAGAACCCTAGTAGGTCTTGAGATTGGCCTAGGAGATCCTAGAAGAAGCTAGGGACTGCAAGACTAGTGTTACATCAGAGTGGTATCAGAGAAAATTGAGAAACTTGGGAAGATTGGTTTATGTCAGAAGTGGAATCTTGTGGTTCTACAAAGATGGTGACAAATGCAGAATTATCTAAGGACATGGAAGAGAAAAAGGAGAAAAATAGAATCCTTGAGGGTACCTTGGAAGTAATGAGAATAAAGATGGAAGAACTAGCAGATGCTTCTAGGAAGAAAGAATTTGAAGCCGAAATCAGTAGTAGGGGTAAGAAGAAGATTGAAGAGAAAGAATTCATCCCCGAACCAAATCGAGTATTGAATTTGGAAACTTTCTTGAAGGCCATAAAGGAATTAAGTGACAAATCTTTGGAAGGAATACCTTTATTTAGAGGAAATATGGATATTGAGATAGTCATGGGATGGATTGAAGCAATGGAGAATCACATTGAGTGTGAGGGGATAATTGAAGCCCAAAAGATCAAAGTGGCCAAGTCTAGACTTAGAGGGTCAACTTTGGCTTTGTGGAAATACCTTTAGGATGAGAGGGTAAGTATGGGAAAGCAACCAATCACAAATTTCAATGCTATGGTAACCAAATTGAAGGAGAGTTATCTTTTAGAGGATTATGAGATCCAACTTCATAGGAAGAGAAAAAAATTGAAACACAAAGATCTAGATGTGGTCTCATATACTAAGGAGTTCCAGAGATTGTGTCTAAGGTCTAAATTATAGGAAGAAGAGCCAATAAAAGTGGCTAGATACTTGGGTTGATTGAAGTGGAACATCCAAGAGGAGATTAGCCTATGGACACGTACTACTATTTAAAAATGTCACAAATTGGCTATAAAGGTAGAGCAGAGGAAGAGACCAAAGTAGTCAAAGAGGAGGCTACCAAGGTAGGGTTAGTGAACAAAGATCCCAAGGAGAGAATAAGTTGACAAAGAAGAAAATTGAAAGTAGTTCAAGAGGAGGATATAACAGAGGCACATGGAATCATGGTGGTCCTAACAGAGGAAGAGGAGGTAGGAGTAGTTCTTATTTTGCAACCATGAAATGTTATTACTGTGGGTAGCTAGGCCATGCAACCTATAGATGTACAAACAAACCTTCTATAGAAAATAGTGATAAGGGGATAGAATATGCACATGAGGACACTTAAAGTGTCAAAAGCCCTAAGGTAGACCATCTAGACTCAGAGATGGGTGAGAATCTAATGTTTAGAAGGGTACTAATAAGGCAACCAATCAAGGATGAGCCCAAACATAGGAGGGAACTATTTAGAATCAGGTGAAAGATCCTTGGTAAGGTATGTAAGGGGATTGTAGACTTTGGATGCATAGATAAAATCATTTCAGAGGAGGCAGTAGCAAAGCTTAAGCTAGCAAAGATACCACATGTGAATCCCTATAAGGTGACATGGCTCAACAAAGGCGAAAGTGTGCTGGTCAATGAGAAAACATCGGTAGAGTTCTCAATAGAAGGGTACAAGGAGAGACTGCTTTGTGACATCCTACCAATGGATTCTTTCCATTTTCTTATTGGGAGGCCTTGGAAATTTGATAATGGAGAAGTGTATCATGGGAAAGAGAAATCCATCACTTTCAAGAAATGAGGGAAGACCTTCAAAATTCAGTCATTACTAAAGGATGAAGAACCACAAACAAAAATCCTAGTGTTATGTTATGCAATGGAAAGGAGTTTTTAAAAGACATAAAGGGTGATGAGAGTGAGGGGTATGCCATTGTGGTGAAGCCCAAGGAAGAAGAAGAATTAGTGAAGGAGACATTACCATTATAAGTGCAAGAATTGCTTGAGAAGTACAAACACATAGTGAGTGATGGCACTCCTACAACCCTACCACCTAAGAGGGTTATAAGTCATCAAATAGAATTTGTGTTAGGGGCATCCTTTCCAAAAAAAGCAACATACAAGCTGAATATAGAGAAGAACTTGGAGGTAGCTAGGCAAGTGCAGGAACTCTTGGATCAAGGCTTGATCAAAAAGACTATTAGTCCTTGTGTAGTCCCAGTTGTTTTAGCATCCGAGAAGGGGGGAAAGTGGAGATTATGAACATACTCAATGGCTATAAATAGGATTACAATAAGGTACAGATTCCCAATCCCTAGAATAGAGAATCTTATGGATTTCCTAGGAGGGGCAATGTAATTTACAAAGTTGTATTTGAAGAGTGGTTATCACCAAATTAGGGTGAAGGAAGGTGATGAATGAAAAATGACATTCAAGACCACAGATGGGTTATAT
Source organism: Thuja plicata (assembly GCA_018584345.1). Lineage (NCBI taxonomy): Eukaryota > Viridiplantae > Streptophyta > Pinopsida > Cupressales > Cupressaceae > Thuja > Thuja plicata. The sequence goes on from MU224896.1 coordinate 3,642,402, forward strand.
GAATGGATTGTTATGCCATTTGGCCTTTCTAATGCTCTGAGCACATTCATGAGGCTCATGAATGAAGTGCTCAAGGAATTCGCAAGGAAGTTTATGGTGGTATATATCGATGATATACTAATATTTAGCAAGACAACAGAGGAGCATATCAGACATGTTGAGGCAGTCTTAGAAAGGTGACATGAGGAGAAATTGGGTATTATCCTTTAGAAGTGTGAGTTCTTCAAGAAGGAACTAGTTAACTTGGGATTTGTAGTGTCCAAGGGGTCTTTGAAGATGGACAAAGACAAAGTTGCTACTATCTTGAATTGGCTTCAACCTACCATAGCCACTAAGGTAAGGAGTTTCCATGGCCTTTCCCAATTTTATAGGATGTTTATTAGGAATTTCAATGGAATATGTGCACCTTTGATGGATACTATAAAGGGTGGGGCCAAAACTAAGTTCAGATGGACAGTAGAAGCAAGGAAATATTTTGAGTTGTTGAAGAAACAAGTGGCCACTCAACCAGTCCTACAATTGCCAAGATTTGAGAAGTTGTTTATAGTTGAGTGTGATTCTAGTGGAATTGCATTAGGGGGTGTATTGAGTCAACAGGGCATACCAATTGCCTTCTTTAGTGAGAAATTGAATGAGTCTAAGAAGAAGTATTCTTCTTATGATTTGGACCTATATGCCTTAGTCCAATCTTTGAGAAAATGGAGGCACTATCTTTTGCCTAAGGAGTTTTTATTATTTACTAACAATCAGGCTCTTAGTTACATCAATACTCAAGAAAAACTAAGCAATAGGCATTTGAAGTGGATGGAGTACTTGTAGGCATTCACTTTTACTATAAAGCACAAGAAGGGTGAGCTTAATAAGGTGGCAGGTGCCTTAAGCAGGAGGTTGTTGACAGTGCAAGAAGTCCACTTGAATAGCATTGAGATTGAAAGTTTCAGAGACCTATACAAATCAGATGAGGATTTTGGTAAGGCCTATAAGGTATGTGTTGATTTTGAGAATCATTTTCATAGCAAGTTCTCTGATTTTACTTTACACAATGGATTGTTGTTCAAGGGAAGTCATTTGTGTGTGCCCAAAAGGTCAATGATGATGAACCTCATCCAAGAGAAACATAATGGTTCTCTAAGTGGTAATTTTGGTAAGGGCAAGACCTTGGAACTAGTCCAAAGGTTCAACCATTGGCCAAAGTTGGTGAAAGATGTCACCAAGTATGTGGAGCAGTGTGTTTTTTGCATGAAGGCAAAAGGAGGAATGAATAATGTAGGGTTGTATAAGCCTTTACTAGTCCCTAACAGGCCATGGGAGTGTGTGAGTATGGATTTTATTGTGGGCTTACCCAAGACTAAACATGGGTATGATAGAATTTATGTAGTTGTTGATAGATTTAATAAAATGGGACATTTAATTCCATGTAAGACTACTAATGATGCTAGCCACATAGCCTATTTTTTTTTCAAAGAAATTGTAAGGATTCATGGTCTTCCTTTGAGTATAGTCTCTGATAGGGATGTAAAATTTATGAGTCATTTTTGGCGCACCTTGTGGACAAGATTGGGCACTAACCTATCTTTTGGTTTAGCTTACCACACTTAGATTGATGGCCAAACTAAGGTGGTAGATAGGGTTTTGGGTATCCTATTGAGGTACCTAACTAAGGAGTATAGGAAGAATTGCGATGTTTTCATTCCCCAAGAAAAATATTCTTACAATGATAGAAAGAATAGAATGACAGGAAAGAGCCCATTTGAGATTGTTTATGGCATGCACTCTAGGGGTCATCTATGAGCTCAATGATCTTTGTGGCATGTAGTATAGAAGTGGCCATGCAGAGGAATTCTCCCATACCATGAAAGAGATACAAGACCAAGTAAAGAAGTAGATCCAAGACAGTCAACATAAGTTGAAAGACAAAGTTGATGAAAAGAGGAAGTATGTTTAGTTTGAAGTGGGGGACTATGTCATGGTCCACTTGAACAAATAAAGGCTACAGAAGGGTGTACCAACCAATCTTTAGATGAAGAGGGTGGGCCCTTGAAAAATCTTGGCAAGATATGGGGCTAATGCCTATGAAGTGGACTTACCATCATATTTGAGCATATCTCGCATTTTTAATGTTCAAGACTTAATCCAGTTCAGAGGGCTAGTAGATGAGATCACTCCAAATAATCAGGGGATCAGTGATGATACGGAGGTTTCTTCCTTACCTCCAAAGTTTCACATGGTAGCTGACAAAGTTTTGGACTCCTGGGTTAAGAAGACTACTAGACACAAATTCTACATGGAGCATTTGATTTAGTGGAAGGATAGGCCCTAGTCAGAGGCTTCCTAGATTGTAGAAGAAGACTTCAAGAAGGTGGGAATTTTAGAGCACTTGTTTTCCACAGGAGTGACATAGCTTTTCTTCTTGGGGGAGTATGGTGTAGGAGCACCTACATAGGCTAGTAGATGCATTGTAACCTAGGGATTCTTTACATTTTTGTCTTGTAGTGTTTTTAGCCAGACCACTAGGTTAATAAGGGGACATCTTGTTCCTAGTGTGTAGAGAGTTAGTAGGAGGATGTGTCTTATTAGGTCTTTAGAGACCTTTGTGTCCATTTAGGTCCAATAGGGTGTTTTTGGAATTTTGTGAAAAAATCAGCCAAACAATGGAATATAGGTCCTATTTGATGTTATTTCATCATATTTGGTGGATTGGACAACTTTGGACAAGTTTAGACTAAGTTTAGACACTGTAGCTAAAATTTACAAAAAGTTGTCAATGTTGTCATTGACAATATTGACAACTTTTATGACACGAATGCATTTTGGGTGGATTTGGTTAGATAAATGTCTGAAATGAATGAATTTATATGGGGGTAAACTATATAATACCATCCTCAAGATGTTTGAAGGGTTGGTAAGTTGGATTAATTTTGTGTACTAACTGTATAATGCAATTATAGTGATTGTTTATGGTTTTTGAGGTGATCGGGTGGTTTAATGGATTGAAATGATTTATGTAAGATTTTTTTAGTATAATTTAGGTTGTTTAAAGACTTCTTTTGGTGTTATATTTTTTTATTCAATAGCTTTACTTTCTTGTTCAAAATCTTTTAAGTTTAGTCCAGTCGTTTGTTTGATTTGAGTAACATCTGCAAATGGGGTCTTAACTCCATTTTCCACCATGTCACTTGTATGTGCTCTTGGATTATGGTGGTTTACTCCATATACATTGTGTATATTGAAGGAGGGGCCTTGGAAGTTATGGTAGCTATTTTTAAGGTGATTCCCTAGGTGAGCAACTGTGGCATGGCTAGGGATCACCATTAGTTATAGAGCCATTTTGGTGGATTGCAAGAATTCATAGCTTCAATAAAAACTTGAAGAGGAGTAGGTTGGTTTGTTTTGATATCCCAAGGTGAGTGGTAAGATTTGGTGAGGTTTCTTTGATAGCAAGAAAGAAGTTTCTGTCATACTAGTTTTGAAACCCTCAAAACCCTAATTTTTAGCCTTATTTTTAGGAAGAGTTGTATGAACATCTTGGAATCCCTAGACCTAGAAAATCTATAGCGTCTCAGTAAAGGGTGTTTGGATCCTAAACTTTTTTGGGCACTTGTTAAGAAATTTTGTATGTTATTGTAGAAAAAGTGACTATATAGGGCTAATTTCTTGTAGCCCTATTTGGGAAGTAATTGTGTAGGTTCTTGGAACTTGATTAGGGATCTGATACAAAGTATGCTTGCAGGTGTTGGAAAGGGTCCTATGAAAATCTTGGAAACCCTAATCCTCTTTGTGGATTAAACATTGATCAATTTGGATCAATTGGATCCTTTTAGGCTAAAGGTGCAAGAAAGACCATTTGAGGTCCAGGAGGAAGTTTGGAAGTGTTTTGTTCTACAAGATGGTGTTCACTTGTTGAAAGAATTAGGAACTTGTGATAACATTCCTAAGGAGCCTAGGGTTAGTTAAAGAACCCAAGTAGGTAAGTATATTGGCCTAGGAGACCCTAGAAGAAGCTAGGGAAAGAAAGACTAGTGCTACATCAGAAGGTAATAGATCATTTTAGGTTAGTTCTTGTTTATCGCATTTATTTTAAACTAACCATGTAAGGATCTATTGAAGGGTGTGTTTACAACTGCAAGTAGCCAAAATCTCTCTCTCTCTCTCTCTCTCACACACACACACACACACACACACACACACACACACACACACACACACACACACACACACACACACACACACACAATGATCAGAGGAAGAGGATCTATTTTTCTAGATGGAAAGATTAATGTTGATGTTGTACTATATGTTCAAGGTTTGAAACATAATATTCTAAGTGTTGGATAGTTGATGGACAAGGGATATGAGCTATATTTCAAGAATTATGCATGCAAGATCTTGAGCAACTCTGAGATAGAGATAAAAATGAGATCCAAGACAAAAGATACCATATTTCATTTCAATGCTAGTCTGAGAAGTTTCTAGATTTCTCAAATAGATGAAGTTGGGTATGACATAAGAGATTATGTCATGTGAAATTTAATAAGATTGTTACAATAAGTTCTACTTTTTATATTAGAGGTTGTCCTTGGGTGAAGAAACTTTCTATTATTATTTGTAATGAATTTTTTTTGGGTAAGAAACAAAGAGTTACTTTCCATTCAAATTCCTAAAATTATAATGAATTTCTAGATCTTGCTCATACTGATTTTTGTGGTACCGGTAAGAAAAGAATATTTCAAGGTGATATATACTTTATGTTTCTTATTAATTATTAGTCAAGAATGGTATGGTTGGAATTCTTGAAAGAGAGGTCTAAAGCGCTTAACAAGTTTAAGATATTCAAGGTTATCGTTGAAAATGAGATAGGGTTGATGCTAAAATGTTAGAGATCTTACAAAGGAGGCAGATTCACATTAGGTGAGTTCAAAAAAATTTGTGAGATGCATGGAATAAGGAGATATTTTTATGCTCCACGAACCCCATATCAGAATGGAGTGGTGGAGAGAAAGAATAGATCAGTTCTAGACACTGCTAGGACTAGGATGCTTGAAGGTAATGTTGAACATAAGTTTTGGAGAGAATCAGTCACCACTATACTATACACTCTTAACTGAGTACAAATTAAAGGAAATAATGATAAGATACAATATGAACTTTGGTATAGAAATGTGCCTATAGTCAAGTAGTTTAGGATTTTTGTAGTAAATGCTTCATTAATAGATATGAGGATATAGAAAATTTTGATGCAATAAGTGATGAAGGTATATAACTCAACTAATCTAACAAAAGTAAGGAATATAGATGTTATAACAAGAGGTTGAAGAAGCTAGTACAAAGTTCTAATGTGGAGGTGAAAGCGTGCATTCAGAATCTACCTAAATCATGTGCATATGATTCTAATGATCTAAACTATAATAGTAATCAGATTCAACAAAAACTAATTTTAGAACCAAACTCTTGGTGTGATTGTGAATGTGGATGATGAATCCTACATAGGTGAAGTAGAGGAAGGGAAAATGAATTTGGTGAAGTATAAAAGATTAAGACATGTAAGGATAAATAGGTCTGAAGATCAGATCCTTGGTGACAATAACAAGGGTGTTTAGATCAAGAGAAGGATTGCTCCAGGTCATGTGTGTTTGATCTCAAATATTAAACTCAATAATGTTGATGAGTCCTATAAAGATTGTCATTAGGTTAATGCTATGGAAGAGGAGTTTTCATAGATTGAGAAGAATTATACATGAGAACTTGTCTCGAGGCTTATTGCTAAGAATGTTATTAGAACAAAGTGGGTATTTAGGAATAAGGAGAATGAAGAAGGAGAATTGGTAAGTAACAAAGAAATATTGGTGTACAATGGATACTCTCATATGGAAGGGATATATTATGATGGAACCTTTTCTCTAGTGACAAAATCGGAAGCAATCATATTGTTCCTAGCTTATTCTTATCATAAAACTTTAAGGTTTACCAAAAGGATTTTAGTTGAATAAAAAACCTGACATGGTGTACAATTTGAAGAAGGCATTATATGGGATGAAGCAAGCTCCTAGATCTTGGTCCTCTAGATTGGACAAACATCTACTGAATCTTGGATTCAATAAACGTAATATTTTTAGTAATTTGTATTACAATATATATAATGATGGAATGCTAATTATAAATGTGGGTTTTGATGACATTATCTTCAATGGGAATGATAACTTGAGTCAAGAGTTTTCATTAGAGATGAAAAATAAGTTTGAGATGTCCATGATAGGAGAAATGAAATTCTTTTTGGCACTCAAAATTAATCAATTAGTGGAATGGATCCTTATATCTAAAGCTAAGTATGTGAAGGAGTTTTTAAACAAGTTTGTTTTGGATGACCTTAAACCAATAGGAACACCCATGGTGATTGGTCAAAAGTTATCAAGAGATGATAAGTCCCCAAAGGTCAATCAAGCTAGATACAGATAAATGGTTGGTGGGTTTATTTATTTGAATAATACTAGAACATATATAATGAATTTTGTGTGTCTTGTAGAAAGGCTTCAAGAAGATCCTAGACTCAATCATGAGGTAGTAGTAAAGAGGATATTCAAGTATTTGAAAAGGATAAAGGATGTTGAGATGTGTTATCCTAAAGGTAATGACTTTACCTTGTGTGCATATACTGATGTTTATTAGGCAAGTGATATTGATGAGAGGAAGAGTATGAGTGGTGATGCTTTCTTTGTAGGAAGAATATTGATCTCTTGGTTTACCAAGAAGAAAAAATCCATTTGTTTGTCTACTGTAGAGGTAGATTGTGTTTTTTCTACTAGCATTTGTACAAAAATAATGTGAATGAGATAAATTTTGTCAGTAATTGGAGTTGTATTTGATGAGCCAATTGTTATGTATTTTTATAATTCAAGTGACATAAATATTTTTAATAATCTAGTACAAGACTCAAAGAAAAAAAATGTAACTCAAGTACCATTTTCTAAGATAAAAGGTAAATGAGAAAGAGGTGATACTAGAGTATGTTTCTACCAAGGAATAGATAGCTTATATATTCACCAAGACTTTACCAACTGATGCATTTTTGTATCTTAGATCAAGTTAGGGTTAATTACCCCTTCTAATCAGAACTAAGATGCGGAGAGTTACACCATTTCGGTTTACCTTAGTGAGATATCGTTCAAGTTGGATTTATGTTTTAGACGATACTACTTAGGGGAAGTAGTAGGCATGGTAGGAAATGGTTTAAGGTAAGGAAGAGAAGAGAGTGATTAATTTGAGAAGATCAGAGATAAAATGTACATTTTTCATTGATGTTAGAGGGGGAGAAGAGTGCATATGAATAAAAATATATACTTACACATAAGAAAGAGCTTCCATCAAGGAAAAGAGTGTGTATATAAGGGTTAGTAACTGATAGTGTGAAGAGAATGTAATCATAGCATGGGGAGATTGTTCCTAGGGGAAGAAGAGACAAAAAGGAAGATGAGTTAAGGGGAGTAGAAACAAAAAGGAAGATGAGTTAGAGATACCCTGAAAGATATTTGTGGCCATTATTGATTATCTTTCTAGGATGGATATTACAGATTATCTTTCTAGGATGGAAATTATGTTGGTTCTAGATTGCATTACCTATTTTTTCCATCACATGTTTCCACTAATGCCAAAGTGGGATACTATTGGAAAGTTTATATGTTATGTCATTGATGTCAACATGTCTCTTATGCACTCAAAGCATGTGTATTTGTGACATACTAATTAAACCCCCTATTTTCAAAAAATATTGCTCCAAACTCTTTTTTTCGCACCAAACTCTAATACCTCCCAGTATTCCCCGACCAATTTTCATATATAAACCCCAACCCCCAACCCAAAAAAACCCTTCCCCCTATTTAGTCAATATATTATCCACTTTTTTCCCATTTTAAATCCCCCAATATGAACGCATGTGATTGTGTATTGCCTCTTTAGTGAAGACCCTATGTATGCATGCTTTCTAGAGGAATAGTATGTTTAGAGGTATGGGGATGGATGATTCCTTGGGATGAGGAGTTGTGACCTCATGGGATGATCTAGAGCTTGTTTACTAGGTCCACTTTAGGTTGTAGGTGTTGATATGATGATTTGAGTAACTTATGAGATCATAGTTGGTGAATGGCTACTTTAGTGTCTACTTGTGTACTTGAGTTACAGATATTGGATTTGTACATGTAAAAGGGGTGAGAGATTTGTTTTCACAACTGGGAATGCCTTAAGGACATTGTGATGTGTATTCAATTCAAAGGCTTCATGATTATAAAGGTCCACAATGCATTTTCAAGTGTTACAGTGGATGGTGGCAGTGCTCTTTGTGGGTTAGCATAGAATGATGGAAAATTTGTTAGGTAGGATGTATTTGATTTTTTTAATAGAGCTTCATGATTCCTAATGATTTTCTTGTATTATTTCTCAAATGGGTTGATAGTCTACATTGATCAAGGTGATGATATTTCGAGGTAATTTAAAGTTGGTGATAAGTTTTCTTATGATCTTGGTGGACTATATTAGTAAAAGGTTTTATGGGTCATTTATAAAGTATTTTATGGTAGAGTAATGATCTCAGAGTGGTTGCGAAGGATCTAAAATATGTTTACCCAACAAGATTTTATTACGATCATTGATTCTAGTGTACTATGATGAACATTGAAAGTTATGTTTTTCTTAGCATGTTCTTGATATAAGGGTTGAGGAATTAGGGAAAAAGTGTGGTTTTGCAAGAGAAGAATTAATCATGAACATCGGGGATTGATTTTGAAGCTCTTCTGTAGATATAGTGAATTTTGTGTCTCTTATCTGAAAGAGATAGAGAGAATTGTTATAGAACATATGATTGTACTTTAGTAGAACTGACTAAGGCATTATTAGATGCTACTATACATTTTTAAAGTCATTAGATAGCATTATGCTTTATGTTTGTAAGATAGTGAGTCTTCTTTAGTGTTGGATCCCAAGGCTAATTCAGTAGTGAGCTCGAGGAAGTGTGCCTAAATGCATGTACATTCATCATTTGTAATAAACTTATACTTCTAATGAGGTATTAGTCTTACTATGCATTCAAGCCCCACCATGGGTTTCACCCCAATTTAGGTTTCCATGAGAAAAAAATTTGGTGTTATCTATTATGTATGTTTTTTGATTTTTGCATACATGTTTATGTCATTCTAAATTAGAGATGTGACTTTTATGCTTAAGAGTTTCAAGTTTTACGCATTTAAAGGGTTTTTAATAGTTAGATTTTTTGGTGCAATTTATTCATCCCCCTCCCTCTCAGTTTATTTCCACCATATTTCCTATAGGTTGACCATGGCCACATATTCTATGATAATTTTAGTGAGAAGAATGAACACTCATCCCTACATAAGTAATTAATTAGTATTAGAAGAGCTCTACAATGGAAAATTGTAGATTTCAATACCATATTTCAAAATAATTAGCATATAATTTCCCATGATGCCCATCCTATAGATCTCATGGATTTTATTTTTACATGAAAGTGTTTAATTATGTATATATGTATACATATATACATGTATACATGTATACATGTATACATGTATATATGTATATGTGTATATATATATGTATATGTGTATATATAT